>JBCEWC010003017.1:0-31884 GCA_038996855.1 Solanum aculeatissimum | reverse complement strand
TATAGTATCTATAAATAAGGTCTCAATGTAATAATGTAGACAACAATTCAATAATATTTTCTCCTATATTTCTCACACAACCATTAATACATTAATTTATAGTTAAATGACTAAACAACCCTCAACTTCAATTTTATGGACAAATAACTGATATGTTGAAACTATTCCCTAAACCGACTCTTCTAGTGTAGTAAAATATCATAAGTTCACATGGTACATAGGTTTTGGACTTGACGTGGCATAGTTCAAGAGACAAATCCGTGAGGTTTGTTGGGCCAAAGTGGACAAAATGTGCTATGAGATTGGGCTGCGACAAATATGGTATCGAAGCCAAACCCCCGTAGTATGATGGTGGGGTAGCTCTCAATGAGGATGCTGAGTCCCTAATGGGATTCCACGTGTCGACCACGAAAAAAGGAGGGCTTAAGAGAGCAGGTTAAAGAGAATGATTTGCAGAGTTCTAACTTCTAAAAAAGGAATGCATATAACACCTTGGCAGAACTCTCAGGGGTTGGCCTGGTGGTAATAGACTTGAGCCTTGGGGTTTGCTCCCTTTCAAGTTCGAAACTCATTGGGTGCAAACAATTTCTGAGGGCCATCGGACTGGTAAAACCTAAATTAACCATGGTGCACTTGCGGAAAACTCCTTGCAGAGGGCCTGTGCACCCCCGGGATTAGTCGGGGCTCTAAGAGACTCAGACACCCGGTGCAAATTAAAAAAAAAACACCTTGGCAGATTAAACATTGGAAGAGAGAAGAAAGTAGTGCTATATGAGACACAGCATAAGCTCAAATGGTGTGAGTGTTTATTGACTTGATGTGATAGTAATTGTATGGAACAAATTTGTGAGGTTTGTTGGGATAAAGTGGACAGTACATATCATATGAACCAAATGCACTGAAGTGTGCTGTCTCTACAAGAATCTTTTACTAGCTCCTAGCTTACTTGTCCAGCAAGACTATTGACATATTTGCCACTCTTTATGGAAAGACCCACTGGATATTGAAGGATGTAGCATTATCGTGCATTCTAAGAATAAAAGGTGCCCAGGGTTGAGGAACTTGAGGTGCTTTTTCATTGGCTGTGGAAATACAATCAAGAACATGATGCTTGCGTGCAGTAAGTCTCCATCATATCCTCATTTTGTTCATGGAAACATATCAGAAATTTGTGGGTCGAGTTCCTGACATTTCATGGGCCTGGGAGGTAGTCGGAGTACTGGATTCTGGTACGACACAAGGATTGGGCATACCGCATACACATCTGAGGGAGGAACTTTTAGTCTTTCTTTGCATAAAATATACTCACTCGGTGCTGAAAGAACAACTGGAATGTCAACTTCAGAAGGAAGCTGGTGGTTTGGGAAAATATTTAGTCTAATCCTACTATTTTCTCAAAAAAAAAAAAAAACATTTAGTCTAATCCTACTAATAAGCAAGTTCAGTGAGAATGGTTAGGAGATGGGTCAGACACAGAGATGGCACAGTGGAAGCATTTAGGAATGTATACTGTGAAATATGGCTACAAAATGCTCTCTAAGATGGCATAAAGTCACATTGTTACTCATGGCAAATGCTACGAAAACGGAAGTCCTTTCTAGAGTTGCATTTTGGGGGTGGACTTACCTTCAACGAAGCATGCCTAACTATAACTTGATGGAAGGAGTTTTCTTAGCTGTAACATATGCTATGTGTGAAAAGCAATTGGAAATTGTTAACCTTTCGTTTTTGCATTGATGATTTGACAACAGAGATGTAGTGCTTGTTTTAAATCTTTTTAAGGCTCAAAAAGGTGATGCCTACAATTCTGAGAGAAACATTTGGTAGTTGGAAGTGAGTAAAGCACAAAGGAACATCTGAAAAATCTGAAATGTTATTCCCATCCACTAATCCCCCTACAAAAAAGAGAGGGTGTTTTTATGGGTTATATGGAGAAAACCAACTAGAGATGCTTTAAATGAAGTGAAAAGCGTCTACGCAGATTGACATATGCTTATTGACATGGTATTTATGGTGTAAGTTAGATGTTGTACATGACATAGATAACCTGATAAATTTTGTCAGTTCCCTATAGTTAATTATGATGAGACATTCTGTATTCTTGTGTGTGCTGACCACTGTACTCTGAATGGAAGAGATTCTATATAAAAAAGAAATATAAAGAGTTCTCCTGATTTCATTTTTGTTTTCCTTTTCCAGGTTAATCCAGTTTGTTGATTCCTACGATCCACCCTTGAAGGGTCTGCATGAAGACCTGAATTTTGTCAGCCCTCGTATTGGAGAGGTCTTTGCTCTGAATACTGCAATCTTGTAGAGAAGTTAGATTGTTCATTTACAATGTCAAAAGGAGTTCTTGTGTCTAACTTGCGGTACTACTGCTCATTTATGGAACAAAAAGAAAAAAAACCTTTGTTGTTTTATTGATAAGTATTGTGTGCTAAATTATGGACACACACACACACACACTTTTTACCTATTTCAGTTAGATGTAGATATTTAGGAAAGAAAAAGAACAGGGTTTTTAATTTTCAATAGTTTGAGATCCTTTATAATAGCTTCTTGTAATTAACGACCATGGGATGGAATCCTGTCAAAGATAAATTAAACAAGACTAAGTGGAACACAAAATCTTCCAATTTTCAGTTACAGGAGAGCTAAACCAGATCAGCCAATGAACTCTTACTGATTAACAGAAGACGAAATCCAAGCTTACAAATTTCTTTTAGCTCATTGCTTTACAGCTTCTTATCCACATCAATCATCTAATTGCTAAAGATAATTCCTCACCCTTATACATACTACATCGCTTTGTTCCCTAAAAAAACAGTTTTTGTGCTCTACTAAACTGAGGGGAAATGGTGCTGCACTTCATTATTTCTATGAATTTTCGTGGTTACAAATGATGACTGCATTAAATTTTGGTCGCATTCTACAAGTTGATTAAAGTCTCCATATTGAACTTCATTAGCCTCCATCATGAATAGCAGGTACTAATTTTATCTGATATCTTGCTCTGAAGGTCTTTTTGTTCTTTTTCAGGTTTTAGAGGCTGTTGGTCCCATTATATTCTTATCAACTGATACACGAAAGCTGAGAAATGAGGGCTTCTTAAGTCCTTTCCATCCCAGATACCCTGATATACTGACAAATTCAGCTCATCCAATGGTGGGTATCTTCTGTCACTTTATGTTCAGACACTGCAACGTGTTGTCTCATGAACATATATGACAATCAGAACAATTTTCTTTTTTGTAGAAAGATGTGCAGATTTCACAGTTTCACTCAACATTTTGTGATCCTTTCTTATTTGCAGAGAGCCCAAGACCTAGCAAATGTTACTTCTTATCGGGACTGGGTATTATTTGGTTATCTTGTCTGTCCTGATGAGCTTCTCAGGGTCACCAGTATCGATATTGCTTCGGTACCTTCCAAAGACTATTGTTTTATGTTTTGTGTATACCTGTTGAAGCTCAGACTATTGGTAATATCAATGAGCACGATAAAGAAAGAGTGCTTTTTCTAGCTAAGATATGGCAAAGATGTTGGGTCTCTTGAAGAATTTAACCATGTTTTTTAAACTGGTGATGTATTTTAAATAAAGAATGAAGAACTTAAATGGTGCATTAATCTGCTGCATTGATTTTGGCTTTTGGGTAAATGCTGTACCATATGTACTGGCCTATGCTTAGGAGCTGGTAAATATATTTTTGCAATGATATGTCGTATATCTCCTTACCTTACTCATGCATTCAAGCGACTAGCTTTCTGCTTCTGATCAGTGTCGTCTTTTCTTTGACATGTTGAAGGCGGTTGCATGTTACCAATAATTAAATGTAGCTAGTACTTGTCTTAACCTTTATTTTGTTTAACACCTTGCAGATTGTACTCAAGGAAAATCTAGTCCTTCCTCTGTTCAGGGATGAGGTGGGTTATTTGCGCAGTTGCTGGTAATTTATGTCGGTAGTGTAGGCATGCTTTCATCTGGAATGATTTTACATATTTACATTGTTAATGCACAGTATATATTGCTGCATGAGGATTATCAGTTATATGTCTTACCACGGATACTTGAGTCGAAGAAGATGGCAAAATCTGGACGGACGAAACAAAAAGAAGCGGATCTAGAGTATAGTGTAGCCAAACAGGTTGAGAAAATGATAAGGTACTGACTTATGATTGGACACTAAAAGAATAGGTTTCTCTTATGCTTTTTATTGTTAAGTACAATTGTATAATCTTGCTTAATAGTGAATATGTCTGAACTTTGTAAGCAAGCGACATAACTTTGATTGTCTGGATTTAGCGAAACAGTGGAATAGGTATGTGAAAAGCAAGTGATGTTATAGGAAAGCCCTAGCAGGAAGGTCCTTTACCTTTTGCCATGAGGTTGCTGGTTCGAGTTGCCAAGGGAGCAATGTAGAAAACCCACTGTTTTCAGATTCAAAAAATAAAATTAAAAAAAATCCACTGGTGGGGGGTCTTGGTAATGGAGTTTTGAGGTGGAGTGGATTTGAGGCTTACATATACGTGATCTTATAGGAAAAGAAATGCTTTAACTTTCTATGCAGTAAAAAGAGTCATGATTGAGAGAAATCAGATCCGTGACACAATGTGAAGTTTAAGAAAAGGCTTGTCAAAATTAGAAAAAAAAGTTAGTGACTAATGCTGCTTCTGTGTATCAGCAGTGATGTAAATCTCCCAGTGGCACCGAAAACAGAAAGTGCATTTGTACTTCGAAAGTTTCTCAGGCAGTCAATCTTTTATTTGGCTTGTAGATTGTGACATACCGATAAAAAATCCATATAGAAAGGGACAGTTTTAGGTGATATGCTATGGTACTTTCGACATGTACTTTTACTGGCAGAGTCCAAGCTATTCAAGCATTCTAATTTCTACTTGCATGATTACGGGGATTGTAAAGTAGATGTTGCTGAATCTCCAATACTGCAAGTTTTCTAAAATTAAGTTCAAGGGAACTTTGAAATGGAAACTAAGCTCAGTTGTACACTTAGGGTGTGTTTTGGATTTGTTTTTTTAAGTGGCTTATAAGTTAAAGCCAAAAGTCAAAAGTTGGGAACACCCAGCTTTTGCCCTTTTTTTGGGGTACTTTTTCCGCTTTAAAAAAGTGTTTTTAAGAACTTCTTATGTTACCCAAACAATTCCAAAATTAAAAAAGAGCTTAAAAGCCAAAAGCCTCTAAAAATAAGCCAATCCTAGCATCCCCTTCCAAAAGGCAATCAAAGTTCAAATTTTCTGGCAAGATCTTTTAGTTTCTCTTCCTTCAGAAACCACTCTGATATAAATAGTACATTCAATCAATTTTTTGCAGTCCTCTGGTATATATTTACTCTGGTAATTGTAGGTGTTGGGGACTAAAATCACACTGAGTTATAAGTTAGAATGCACACTGAGGAATCATGTTTAGTGAAGACACCAAATGATAGTCACTGCCATTTTTTTTATTCACTTGTTTTCCTGGATGACTACTTATCTTTGCACTGTCCGGCGTCCTGTTTTTCTTATCTTTATACTTATCTTAGATCAGTTTCATTGATAACTATTAGTCATCTAACTCTTTTGTCTTCACTTCCCTTCTTAATTTGTCGATTAACCTAAAGCGTAGGTCAATTACTGCCTTTAGAAATTAACAGATTGTTACAATGTTTCTTTCATGTTTTTCGACGGAGGGCCATATAATTTACTCAGTAACTTTCTAATTATTGTAGTGAAGTGCATGACCAAGCATTATTTTCTTGCGATGCCATACATCGTGAAAGAAGGATATTCTTAAAACAGGAAATCGGAAGAATGGTACTTTTTTTCTCTGACCAGCCCAGCTTGTTGGCACCTAATATCCAGGTATGTTGTGCCAAAAATTACAGCTTTCTTCACGTTTCAAATTCAGTTTGCTGGCATGGGCCTTCCTTTGCCTGTCCTCCCACCACCACCCCGACCCTGTTCTTTACCAGCCTTACTTTTCTTTATTCAAGGCCAAATTTGAGATGACCTGCCACCAACCATGTTCCATCTTCTACACAATTTTACTAATATGGACCTTATTTCCTTTCTGACTCATTTTGTTAGTTCGTTGATTGTTTAGGTCATGCATATAGGTAGCTGTATGTTTATGCTTATACCTTTGGCTTATATTGCATGCATGTCTGTAAATGAGAATTTTGTTTATGACTAAATCACATTTCTTTATCCTTTGGTGTTGTGCTTGAGTGACAATTGTATTAGTTGCACAGTTATAGATGTGCTTATGTAGCCAAATATGATAGTCTCTGAAATCACTTCTGAATTTTTCCACAGATGGTATATTCGGCCTTGGCTTTCGCTCAAAGTGAGGTACTCTGGTATTTCCAGCATGTAGGAATAGCTTCATCAAAGTCAAGAGCTGCTAGAATGGTTCCAGTAGAAATAGTAAGAGATCTTCATCATATTGGCCTTTTGTGCATAAAACTGATATGCTGTTATGCAGTTTCTTCTTTGACTGTTTGCTCTTGGTTTGTTTGATCTTTCTTTATTGTCCATGCAGGATCCAAGTGATCCAACCATTGGCTTCTTATTGGACGGAATGGATCGCCTAAGTTGCCTAGTGCGCAAGTATATCGCTGGTTAGGTTTATTTTTGCTTTTGAAATTATAGGATCATAGATAATGATTTTGTTTGGATTGGCTTCTATTTAACTGAATATAAAGCAGCAGAATCCTCACTGCTATAGTTTTTTAAAGGTGAGAAATGAGACGATGAACTTATGTAACTTGTCAGCTGATGGAAGTTGACTAAATTGTGGAGATTTTCCGTAGAACTCTGTACTATGGAACTGAGTGAAATGATGTGCATCAGATTACCTCAGTTTTATCTAGGTCAGAATCCGTTAATGGAATTAGCATGTATAGTTAAGGCATTCTGAACACAAGTTCATTCTAATACGTACATGTCATGCTTACTTGTCTAGGTGGTGTATTTACACAGATCACTACACAATTTTCATTGCTGAATTTCATGGTTTAATAATTGCTGTCACTGCACTAAGCTATCTTTTCTTTCTGTCATATTACCACTCCGATGTTAAATCTTATGGAATCCTTTATAGTTTTAATTAGAGTTTTTTGTCTTTTGTAGTAATAAAGTTTTCAGTAGTACTTTCCGCATTGAAGAATCTGACAATGCTTTATCTAATCTTTTATTCATTGATTTTGCTATAACAATGTCTATCCATATCTTTCTGGTAGCTAAGCTGGAAACCTCTTATTGATTTTTCAGCTATTAGAGGATATGCCTTATCATATCTATCATCCTGTGCTGGTAGAATACGATTTTTGTTGAATACCCCTGGCATGGTGGCTCTTGACCTGGATGCTACTCTGAAAGGACTTTTCCAGAAGATAGTTCAGCATCTTGAGAATATACCCAAGCCACAGGGTGAAAATATTTCTGCCATAACATGTGATTTATCAGTAAGCAGCTCATCAGATTTGAATTTTTTCCCATGCAGTCGTCTGTTTTATATCATTCAACGACAGCTACGTTATAGTTCAATAATTAACTTTTGAAGAACTATGGGTCGCAACTTCAACAGTTTTGACTTCAGATGGGACATATTCTGCATTATTCCTTTGTTTGAAAAAAGAAATTTCCTTTTTTTTTCTCAGCTCTGAGTGAGTTAAGCTAATGTATACACTATACAGTGTGAACATTCCTAAATAAAGCACGTACAAGCTAATGTATGTTTTATTTTTCATTTTTATGCAGCCATCAATGCATTTACGCTTTTTTCTGTCTGTCTCTTCTTCTGACAGCTAAACATGTTTTTGTCTATCAGGACTTGCGCAAAGATTGGTTATCTATATTGATGGTTGTTACTTCTGCTCGTTCTTCTATAAACATCCGACATTTGGAAAAGGCTACAGTGTCTACTGGAAAGGAAGGCCTATTATCGGAAGGAAATTCTGCATACAACTGGTCCAGGTTCTTGCTTTTTACCTTGAAAATTGTGATTCAAATTTTAGTTAATTACATGATATTTCTCAAATACGGAGTCATTTTTGCTTATGTTGTGACCTCAAAAGTTATATCTTCCAAATGTACATGTGGTGTGGATAGGAATTTTAGCCTTGATCTTGATTCAAGTGTCTAGGAGAGTGACAAAATAACATACATATTATTAGGCTTCTCATTTTTTAAACTAGACTTGTTGGAAAGCTAATTTCATTTGTCATCTTGTCCTTTTAGTTTGATGGTGAATTCTGGATACTATAGTAGTTTATCATATCTAAATCCCAACTGCACTCAGCTATAAGGAACTAATTTTCTTTTACTTTCAGAATGAATGACTTATTTTCTGCATTTTCGTCTATACTTGTTACCAAAACTTGGCAATAAGGACCTCATTTTCTTTTACTTTCAGAATCAATGACTTTTTCTGCATTTTCATTTTGACTTTTTCCAAAACATGAAAAGTTCTTTTTTCCTTGTAAAATTTTCTGGAATCTGGATAGAGATGGCACGTTTTTAGATGACTTATGTGCATCATTGTGCAATGCCTGTGCGAAGTGACCTTTTTTGTGTCAGGGCAGGTGTGTTGATGAGCTTGAATACCTGTTATCCAAACATGGGAGTCTAAAGAAGCTTTACTTCTATCACCAACACCTCACAACAGTAAGTTCTGCGAAAGAGATTGAAGAGCTTCTGCTGTTCACTACTTTTTTATTCCATAAATTTTGGAGTCTTGGTGTCGATCCTTCTGGACTCTTTGACTTTGCTCCTTCTCCCTCTTTTCTTCAAGCGCTTCTGAGCCTTTGCCTTAAAACATATAATATTTCTGAGTTTATTGATCAAAAGAGCGTTACTTCCTGCATAATCATTGGGAATTTGTGTTTTATTTTGATTTTCAACTGTATTACAGGTTTTCCGTAATACCATGTTTGGTCCAGAAGGTCGTCCACAACATTGCTGTGCATGGCTTGGTGTCGCCAGTAGTTTTCCCGAATGCGCCTCTTCAATAGTCCCTGAAGAGGTATTATGGTGATTTGAATTTCTAAGGTGCTTGTGCATATTTACTCAACTCACAGGGGCCTGATTGGTTTCATCAGAAGAATTACATTCACATTTATTTTGACGCTTCTAATTTTTTTGTGGGTTAACCATGGCCCAATTCATCAAAGTTACTACCTCCGTTTAAAAAAGAATGACCTAGTTTGACTTGGCACGGAATAACCATTAGCGTTCACTTTGCCTTGAACTTCTCCATTCCACCACCAATCACGTTGATGTCCTCCAAAAGTCCCTCTCGATACCCCTAGTACCTCGTTAGCTACTTTTCTAATGCAACCAGCTGTTATGTCCCACATGTTGTTCACATCCCCGCTACTACTCCAAGCCCCCAAACTACTCAGCTTTTCCCCCATCTCCCTAGAAAGGGTAGGAGTCAGGCCTCCCCATCTAATCCTCGATCGGTCATAAAAAGCCTTCTTCCTTTTATCCCTCTTAATCTCTAAGTCCACTACCAAAAGCCTATATTGAATGGAAATATTTTCACTCGGAATAACATTGCAATTCTTACAAAGACTTCTGTCACCTTTCCGGAGGAGTAAGTAGTCAATTTGAGTCTAAGCTACCGTACTATGAAAAGGTGATCAAGTGATTTTCCCTCTTCGTGAAACATGAGTTAGCAATAAGCAACTCAAAGGTTTTAGCAAAATCTAAGAGAGACGCCCCACCTCTGTTTCTCTCCCCAAAACCAAAGCCTCCATGAACATCGCCAAAACCACTCCAAGTTGCACCGATATGCCCATTAAAGTCTTCCCCAATGAAGATCTTTTCTGTGTTTGGTATACCTCTCACAACCTTATCCAAATCTTCCCAAAAGAGCTTTTTGACTTCCTCATCCAGGCCCACTTAGCATGTGTTTAAGAAGTTAATTTGATGAAGATCGGGAGAGGAGAGGAAAAGCTAGGAGAAGTTAAATTAAGTGTTTAGAGTGCCGATTCTCAAAAGAAGTGTTTGAGTTAACATGTTAATCCTTGAAAAGATCACTGATGCTTATGAATGTCTGAGTTATTTACTGCCCATGACCTCTCTGGATACTCCCACTTCTTATTTCGAGCATCATCAATGTGTTCATTTTCATGAATGGATAGTAACGGATTGTGACGTTCAGGGTTCTAAACTGGCAAATGGTATTTGAGACTTCCAGGTGATAGCTTCTCGACATACCCTCTTCTGTAACATCATTAACAGTTTTGGTTGTTCTCTCCAACTGTCATCGTGATGGGTCTCTTTCTTCGCTTGGAAAGTGCTACCAGAGCATAATTTTACTGTATCTTTGTCATATGTGGGAGTGATCTTTTGCAGTTTCAGTTGCCTTTTCTTTTGCCATTACTTTTTCTGTTTATTAGTGACTCATAGGTAACATCAAAAGATAATTCTGTGCCATCATTTTACATGATATCGTAATATACGATTCTTTACTTTTTAAATGTCTATCCAATTGTTTTGAGTTGACGAGACACCAATTTGATAGCTACTTTACTGATTGCAGGTAACTAAAATTGGTCGTGATGCGGTTCTTTATGTTGAGTCCCTAATTGAATCTATTATGGGAGGTCTGGAAGGGTTGATAAATATTCTTGACTCAGAAGGTGGATTTGGCTCTTTAGAGTTGCAGGTTAGTATCCTTTATCATGTCCTCAACACATGGAAACACTGCTGATTTGATCTTTTCCAGACTAATTCAAGTGAAATATCAGCTTTTTCCAGAGCAGGCGGCACATCTCATGAATTTGACATCCAGAATTTCTGCTCCTTCTGCAAAGTCCCCAAGAGCCATGTCGGGCTATCATTTACCTGGTCATGAGAGCTACCCTGAAAATGATAATTCCATAAAAATGTGAGCCATATTAATCTTACATTAGATTTCCCAATGATCTATCTTACAATTTTGCTCACTTGACTTCCTTTACTTTATAATGACAGGTTAGAAGCTGCAATGCAAAGATTGACCAACCTTTGTTCAGTTCTAAATGACATGGAGCCTATATGTGTTCTAAACCATGTTTTTGTTCTTAGGGAGGTAAGAAGCCCCTCATCATTCTGCGCCTTGAAATGATTGTGTCTGAGACATCTGGATCATTGTTCTCTCTTTACTCCCTCCGTTTCATCGGTCATGGTGTCTAAGAAAAAAAGGAAGGCTTTTGGAACTTGTGTATTTAAACATGCCACTACCCTTTCTGTTGGTTACAAAATCATGTCATCAATGATAAAATGGGAAGTTCAAAGTCAAATTATTGTCAAATATAGGAAGGTGACATCTTTATGGAACAAACTACAAAGGGGAGAGTGACACATGAATCAACATGTTTTAATTTGTCAGTGCTGATCGCCCTGATTTTGTAGGAAATGTTGCAAGTAAACTTGATCCTGTTAATTGTACGCTGTATTACATATTAGGAGGCCTTCTCTTGTTGACTAGTCTTTTCTTGTTTCCTAATGTGAGTCAAATCAAATTATTTATTGTGTTAAGGCTGAGGGCTCATTTTCTGTTCTGGCTCAGCCTTATTACTTGACCACACGAGTTGACAACTTTACTGCTTAGAAAGATGTAAATAAAATGCAAAGCTACAATTTTATGATTTTATGTTCTATATGTTTCTCGAAAAGGTCAGGTAAGTTTATATATCCATGAGGTAATCATCGTGATTAATAAACCGAGACTAAGTATACTTTATTCAGGTTATCCTTATTAACCCTCTCTAAAACATCTGTCATGCAGTACATGAGAGAATGTATCCTGGGGAACTTCAGAAGGAGACTGCTTGCTGTTCTGAAAACTGATAATGATCTTCAGCGTCCTACTGTCTTGGAATCACTGATACGCAGACATACAGCTATTGTCCATCTAGCAGAACAACATATTAGCATGGATCTGACTCAAGGCATCCGGGAGATATTACTTACGGAGACCTTCTGTGGTCCAGTTTCATCTTTACACTTGTTTGATAAAGCTGCAGAGCAGCATACAGGATCAGCCACTGAAACGGTATGTAACTGGTACATTGAAAACGTGGTCAAGGATGTCTCAGGTGCAGGTATCCTCTTTGCTCCCCGACACAGATGCTTCAAGAGCACGAGACCAGTTGGCGGATATTTTGCTGAGTCAGTGACAGATATCAGGGAATTGAAAGCATTTGTACGTGTCTTTGGTGGTTATGGAGTTGACAAGTTAGACAGAATGATGAAAGAGCACACAGCTGCACTCTTGAACTGTATTGACACATCATTACGGGCAAACCGAGAGAATCTGGAGGCTGTTGCTGGAAGCATGCATTGTGGTGACCGGATAGATAGGGACACAAATATTAAGCAAATTGTTGATTTGGACACTATGGTTGGGTTCTGTATTCAGGCTGGACAGGCCGTTGCTTTTGACCGCCTTCTTGCAGAAGCTGGTACAGCTGTTCTTGAAGAAGGTGCTCCTTTGATACATTCACTACTGACAGCGGCTGCTAAGCATTTGCCTGATGAAATACCTGAGAAAAAGGAGATTAGAAGGTTGAAAAGAGTAGCAAACAATTTTAACATAGCTGGTGACCATGACGCTGAGTGGGTTAGATCCATACTAGAAGAGGTTGGAGGTGCAAATGATGCTTCCTGGAGCTTGTTGCCTTATTTGTTTGCCACTCTAATGACATCAAATATATGGAATAGTAGCGGCTTCAATGTTGACACTGGAGGCTTCACCAACAACATCTATTGCTTAGCAAGGTTCATTTCTTGCTTAAAATCTCATTTTTATTAAATTATGTGGAAGTCTTTGCTCCTCTATCTTTCTACAGATTTTCTATAGTGATGCTGGTTTCTTTCTTTTCTCTTTTTGTTGTGCATCCCTAACCCCCTGGTTTCAGTCTTATGATCATCTACTTTTGACATCTTTGTTGCTTGAGTTTACGTGATTACTGTAAGCAGGTGGAGAAGACATCTAGAACTAAACCTTTTTCTGTTTCAAAAAGTAATTTGATTTGGGTTCCTTGGAGTTGAGGAAGAAAAAAGAAATATAATTGTCTCGTCTGACCTATTTGGTAAACTCTAATTTTTGGCCTATATCAAAGTTAACTAACAGTTGTTTCTTGAAAATCTATTCATGGATGCAAGGTAGATCATCATGTGACAAGTACCGGGCAATGCAAAAGCATGCTTAAAACCTTTTTTTTTTCCTGATGAAGTATGCTTTAATTACAGTAGATGGCCATTTTGGCCAAAGTAATTACCAAGAAAATGGTCATTCGTTGTATAGTTATGTGTAGTCGGTGTATATTTCATGTATAGTCAACCTATATTCAGTTTTTGAGTGTATCATAATATACATTCAGTGTATAGCTCATGTATAGGTAATGTATATTGTATAACCAGCGTATACTTTCTATGACTTTTGGCAAGCTATATCGTATAGTCACTGTATATTTCCTATGATTTTTGGCTAAATAAACATGGCTATATTTGTTGTAAACTAATTATTTTATAGTATACATTTGAAATTATCCCAAAATATATTTCACAATTGCATGGTCTTTCTGATTGATCATTATTTTCATTCTGTAACGTGGTTGTTTTTCTTTTGGTAGGTGCATTTCTGCAGTAATTGCAGGAAGTGAATTTGTCAGACTTGAAAGGGAGCATCACATGAAGCAGTCCTTTTCAAATGGCCATGTAAGTGAGACATTGGATCCCGAAACACACAACCAAATAACAGTTGAGACAAACATAAAATCCACAATGCAGCTCTTTGTGAAGTTCTCATCTGGAATTATTCTAGACTCTTGGAGTGAGAATACCAGGTATATTCGCGTTTCTAAAGTATCTACATAAAGTTGCTCGAAAAATTCTGAAAATTGGAGATACTTCCTCTGTTTCGGTTTATATGACTGCTGTATCGGTCACAGGTTTTAAGATTTTCATTTTGATGACTAGCTTATTACATTAGTGGTGGTGGAGAAAATAGTAAATAATGTCTGAAAACTTAGTTTGATAAAGAATAACACCAGATCAAAGTTTAAAATTTGAATAAATGTGAAGTTGGGTAAAATGGAATGGTGCCGAACATTTGGAACGTTCCAAACTGGGAAGTGTCATCTAAAATTGAAACATAGGGAGTGAATTATGTTCCATGTGGTGGACACAACAGTTCACTTGCCTCGTAGTTTTCCTGCTATGGCTACTAAACTGTATAACAGCACTCCTTCCGGTTATCTTTTTTATTCACTCCAGTATTGGAAAAACTGTTGATAAAATCAATATCGATGGCCTGAACAAAAATTGAGAAATAACTTGATGGCCAGTTTAGTTGTCCCACACCTCCATTGGTTATTTATTGGCCATTGGTTGGTCTAGTAGTTTTGAGCTTAAAGCCTTGGTTATAACTAGCTTTTCTGTTCTGGCTAAATTTGACGAGCACTAAACAGACAACCTATATTAACTGCCAGTTGTTCATTCAACCTCATACACTAAGACGGGTAGATTTCTAATCTGTTTTATAATGCTCAATAACCTGAAAAGCGTGTATACCTCTTCTATACAGATCTCATCTCGTGTCAAAGATCATTTTCCTGGACCAGTTCTGTGAGATCTCCCCTTACCTACCAAGAAGCACGCTGGATGCTTATGTTCCTTATTCCATTATCCGCTCAATATACAGCCAATACTATGGAAGTTCATCATCTCCTGTGCCACTGGCATTGCTTAGTGATTCACCCCGTCATTCACCAGCTGTATCTCTGGCTCATTCATCCCCTGCAATGAGGCAGCCTCGTGGTGATTCCATTCCTCAATCAAATTCATACGATTCAGGTTATTTCAAGCCATCCTCAAGCCATGCCCAGGATCAACTATATGATACAGAAAGTGGAAGCATTGAAAATAAGCCTCGAAATATTAGGAGTTCTGGACCACTGGAATACAGTGCAACTCGCAAACTAAAACATGTGGACAGCTCAACATCAGCAAGCACAGGTCCCAGTCCATTGCCAAGGTTTGCAGTGTCTCGGTCTGGTCCTATATCTTACAAGTGACAAAATACTGAACTTTCGGAAAATGTAAATTTCCTTCTTCCTGTCTATTGTTAGTCAGTAGTGTGCTGTTTACGATGTTCATACAAATTTTGGTGTATCTATTCATAAAATTCCTCTATTTATTGCTCGATGGTTAGCTATATATGTAACAAATCATCAGACTGCAAGGAGCTGATTCTGAAATTTCTTGGCATTTGTGGTGTAATGAACTTGGAGAGACATCAATACCAGTCCCTCCCTCGTAGCATGCTCGAGTTCTGTGTCACCCGTTGCCTGAAGTCTTTGCCTTGGCACAGTTACCTTCCCCGACTATTATGACAACATGACTAGTGAAGTCCCACAATTGAGGCCTACGATCCTTGACCATAATGCTCTTTAAATGGAAATGAATAAGAAGAGAACAAGAATAAAAGCTTACTATATCCAGCTTCTGCCTCTACACTAATCAATACACGCTACTACAACCAAACCAACATTGGTGTGGTCATTCTTTCCTTCGAAGTGTCATGTCAGTTGAACATTTATTTGAAGTTTTGCATACCATGAAAGAAAAATATGGGCATTTTGTTTACCAAATAGTAGGTCAAAACAGGGAGAAGAACGAGAAACGGAAAAACAAAGAGAAGAATCTCCTCAGAGAAAGCGAGACAACATAATGCCATATTGCTTTGGGATACTGGGATTTGTATAGCAATTTATAAAGCCATTAATTATCATCTTATTCAGCATCATCAACTCAGTTAATGTACAAACTCTATAAAGTTTAGGTGCTGAACACCACAACACTGATAAATCTTGTATGCATTTACATTAAAGATGGTGCATTATCATGCATCTCCCGCTTAATAGTGATTTAGCAGGATCTTATCGAAGATGGTGCCTGCAAAGATGATATCAAATATGTTGCAGTGTAAGTGGAGAGAACTAAAAGCAATGGAAGGTAAACTCAATAGAACGATACTCCTATATAAAGGGAGATAAAGAAAAAGGAGAAGAACCTCAAAGTTTCTTTTGTTCCTCGACGAACTTTGCAACGAATAGTTGGAAGGCCAAGTTGCTGATGAGCTTCATAGCGATGACAACCAGAAAACCCTGGATATAACAAGAGACATTATTTAAATTCTTCTAGTTCTTAAAAATCCGGGGAAAATAGATCGCAATGAATAGATTACTAGTTTAGGCAAGAAATCGAAAGGAAGACATACCGTAATAAACCCCATCCACCTCAAGCACATCAATCTGCATGAGAGATAGAACAACTGTCTCTGAGTCTAATAAAACTTCTAGCAGTAATTACTTTAACCATGCATATAAGAGAAGGGATTGAAGTGTCAAAAGTAACCTTTCCCCATAATTAAACAAAGGGAAGCACTTTAGAGATGTCTAGGCTGTCATCTCTCTCTGTTAGCAAAGGAGTGATGGAAACTTGGTTCAGGCAAGGATATTTCTTGTCACCTTGTGAGGTGGTTCACCAGAAAGAATGCAAATAGTAGAGTTTGTAAAGTTTTACAGTCGAACTGCATTATCAGGCAACAAAATTTTCCAAGTAATAGGTGAGCAAGTGTTCGATGGTGTATAGTTGAGTTTGTAAAGTTTTACAGTCGAACTGCATTATCAGGCAACAAAATTTTCCAAGTAATAGGTGAGCAAGTGTTCGATGGTGTACTTAGCTTTTGTAACTCCGTCTAAGAGGAAGAGAGAGTTAGCAACTGACTAAGACGTATTCTTACTAGGAATCTTTTTCAGTTTTGACATCAGAATAACAATACAATAGAAAGATTCTCGCTACAACTATATTTATGGGCCAGTACTCACATATATTGTTCGCTGTTGTTAAAACTGGGAAGAAAAGAAAAAGAGAGCTTGAAGCCAAGTTCATTGCAGATGATTTCCTTACCAACTTGAAGACCAGCAGTCAGGAAGGCAATGGAACAATGTGATGTTTCAGAAACTTATTGCCTCAAGGAAGTTTATTCTCCTTTGTCATGTAATTTGATACTCACAATGAGGCCTTCTGGAAAACAGATGGAGAAACCAACTTCTAACGGTATGAAAATCAGTTGTAGAACAACTGTAACAGATTTCTAACGTATGTTTGATACTGCCTAGCTTGTTTGTGGTCATGTGAGGACCTTGGGAGTCCTGGGGCTACAAAAAATTGCAATATTTTCTTTAGTTCCCCAAGGATTTTATTATTTTTAAAAAAAAAAAATACAACTGAACTTTGTTATCCTGCCCTAAAAGGTAATCTTTTTTCCATTTTTTGCCCTCCAAGAAAAATACCCTGTGACCAACCATGACCTACAGGCTATTCCTGTTCCAGGGTACAGAATCATGGTCTTCTTTCTAATTAATCAACCTGCTTTCAGATATATCCTAGTTTATTGAGTTCCCCTATTTCAAGATTTTATTATCCAGCAGATTTTATTAATGAAATAAAAAGCCTCAAGCATTCCTTTGTTATTAAGTTCAATCTACAGGCTATTCCTGCTTGATGTTAATTATGCCACAAGGTTCCTGTTTGATTCAGCATATTAATACTCCCTTTGTTTCAATTAATACGTCAAGCTGTACTTTTTATTTTGTTTTAAAAGAACATCATTTCTATATTTAGTAACTTTACAATTTCAACATCCCACATGACATGTTTAAGGCCACAAGCTTCAAAGAGCATTTTCATACATTATACACATCTTTAGTTTAACCCGCCTGATTCAAAAGTCTCTCTTATTTTATAAACTCCGTGATTAGTCAAACTAAGACACATAAAATGGAACGGATGGAGTAGTATAATAAACATGTAAGGAGAATATTGGTCTGCAACTTATATATGAAGGCAAAATAGCATCAAATCATGTGAAAAGTAAATGATAGGATGATTTAGTAGTTACAGGTACTTGAAGCCCGATTTCCTTGATACTATCCATCAGTTCCTTAACTTTTTGCTGGTCATTAGATCTGGTACGCATGAGTGGCCGTCGTATTTTATCAAGGGGAAGTTCAAGAATCGCTGGCCCAGCAGATTGAGGCACACCAGGAGGAGCCCCTGAAACCATATTATGAATAATTTAGAAGCATTAACCTTTTAAAAAGAAAAGTTAAAAGCATCAAGTACTCGAACTGTTCTTTAACTCACAACAAGTTTACATGGCTAATACAAACACAAGAACTGGTAGGTTAAGGAGTAAAGACTTCGCGTAGGAAAGAAAACCATAAAAATCCAACTTGGTATATCTAATTAGGTGCACAGAAAAGTATGTATTGAAAAGGAAAGGAATAAGTGTTTATGAACTACATATTCCAGTACCTATGCTTTTAGTCTTCTCTTTTTCAATAACCGTATTGTTTGGGCCAGTTAGCGGGCACCTCGACTAATTCCACGGATACCTGTCTGTCACTTCCCACCGGCAGATACCAGGTAACTCTGTCTACCAAGTAATTATGCTTTTAGTTTTTGTTTCTGATTCATAGATACGTTTGGCTGCGAGAAACTAGCATTAATCTCCATCCTTTACAGTTTCCCACCCTCGAAAGCAAACTATTTTCCTTTCGTATGGTATACAATGTAATACATAGAGATCAAAAAATTCTATTCCTTTATTTTTCTCATCTTTGCTTATCCTTGCAACAATAACCAATTATGAGAAAAACCCAGAAATGCTTCTGGTAAAGCTAATATCAACTCAAGTGATACAACCAATACCAATTTAATAACAATGGATACACTAAAATTCTTTGTATTCTGCAGAACCCATTACTGATTTGCTATAATCACTGTGTAAAAGGTCTATGCAAAGATAATATGGCAGCAGAAATCTTTGTAACACCATGAAAAAATTTCAAAACAAACCTACTATAGCAAGAAATGTATGATTTCAAAATAACTCAATTAGGAAGCAATTCATTCAATCCAAACAAACTTGGTTGAAAGGGATTCACAAACAAACAAAAGCACACACCTTTATATTAAAATTACTTAATTTGAGAAGAAACCCATAATTTCCTTTTTATTTTCACATAAATGTTTTCATAAAGTAGAGATTTTTAGCAAAAATTCTCAATAACCATGGGAGTAATATTTTAGACACAAAGATGAAAAAGGAAAGATACCATTAGAGGAGGAGGAGGAGACAGTGAAGCTCCTTAAACGAAGGTTGTTTGGAAGTTGCAGTACAAAATTTGCCATTTTCACTTCTTGAAGATTACTGAATTTGATGATATATGAAAATATAGGGACCTTGTGTTTGAATAAATCATAAATATTTGTTTGCAAAGAGTTAATTGTCAAACATACTTTTAAATAATTCTTTTTGTTAATTGTCAAAAATATTTTTAAATAATTCTTTTTTTGTTAATTGTCAAAAATATTTTTAAATAATTCTTTTTTTGTTAATTGTCAAAAATACTTTTAAATAATTCTTTTTTAATTAATAACAAGTGCATGTAGGTCGGCTGAGCATTAATGTCTGTTTAAATATAAAAATAGTGTTTTCTTCGTTCATTTTTATTTATTTATTATATTAAAAATAGATATTTAATAATATTTATTTATTTTATTAACTTAAAAAAATTACATTTAGTTTTTAATTTATTTTTATCATTAATTATATTTTTTCTGTCTCATTTTAAGTAACACTATTTATCTTGACATGTTGTTTAAGAAAAAAAGTAAGATTTTTAAAATTTGTGGTCTAAAATTATTCATAAATATTTGTGTGATTGAAAATTATTTCATTAAGAATAAAAGGGGAAATTTAACTTAAAATTGTTTCTAATTCAAGTAAAATGATTTTTTTTAGGATGGACTAAAAAGAAAAAAGTCCCACATAAAGTGGGACGAAGAGAGTAATAATTTTTCTATTATATTTTTTAATACATTATATTTATTATATTTAAAGAATAATTTGATAAAATTATTCTTAATCCCTATAGCAAGTCAATGGTGAATAATTATTATTAAATGAAAAGAGTAATTATTTGATAGAGTCCATTGAAAAAAAAGATATGCATTAGCTTTGTTTATTAAAGATGATAGATTTAAGAAGGTAAATGAAGCAATAGATAGTGATAGATGAAATTGAGGAGGAAGTTGTGTTTTTCATCTTCACTTGTACTTGTCTCATTTTGTTTTATAATAATTCATTTGACTAATGTTCGAAATTAAATTGAATTAGTTTAATTTAATTTAAATATTTAAAAATATTACTTTAAAATTAAAATTAGTCTGAGTTGAAAATTGTATTTATGAATTCTATCCAAAATAATTACGTCATATATATATTCGGCAGTGAAAAGTAAAATTGTCCTATCTTTGTGAAATTTCGTTAATTGCTTACGGCATCTCCGATCCAAAGTACCAAATTTTATACTAAAATGAGGTCAATATTATTTTAGTATAAATCAATTTCAATTTACTGTACCAAATTTTACACCCAAAAAAGAGTATTTTTCTCTCTCTTTATTATTATAATATTATTTTTTATTTCTTATTTCATTTATATTTTTTTATTTCATAAAACAAAATTCTTTCTAAAACATTTACGATATATTATTTTCATATTCGTTTCTTTTATAGTTATTTAATGTAAAATTATTTATATTTTTATTTTTTTTAAATAATATAAATTGCTAGCAAATATTACATATATATAACTAATAAAAATGAAATTATAATTAAATAAACATTACATATTTGAAATAAAAGCTCCCTAAATGCTCTATTAATGCATCATGTAGTTCAAAATGAGTTTCTTTGTCCTTAATTTTTTTATATTAAGCTAGAAATTGTTGAACTCAATTTTCATCTATTGTCATTTTCTACCATTGAAGTTGGACCTTTCAATGCATCTTGAATTGATGCGTTAAAAAGATCATGTTCATCCAATTAAAATTATAGTAGGATTAACATAAATTTAATTTTTAAAAAGTGATGTAAAAAAAATAACTTTTATATCTAGAATTAATATTATATAAATATTACATGAAAAAAATTAATTAAATTTTTAATTAAAATATACAATTTGTATAATATTTAATTAAATTTTTTGTATAATAAATAAAATTAAAATATTAAAAAAAATTAATTGATATTAAATTTGATATTAGGTGGAGCTTCAAAACACTATTAATTTTAGACCAACATAGATTTTACTTGAAAATTGGTATTGAGTTGGAGATGTCTCAGAGATAATTTTCCTCTAGTAGACCACTAAGAATTGCAGCACTTTCGTTTTCTCTCACTCCCATGGCTGCTATGAGCTCTCTCACACTCTTCCGGTACAGTCCTCCCCCCACCCCCGGACTTGCTCTTTCTTGATTCTCTACTCATTGAAAGATGTGATTTTTCCATATCTGCAGAGGCCCTTCCATAGTGAAAGCTTTGGGTTTCATAAAGGCATCAAATTACATACCAAGAACTCTACCTGCCTCGCGTCATTCTCTTCATTCTCACAGGTATGTAAACTTCTCAAGGAAATCTTGAATTTTAGCGATTCAATATTCATATATTTGATTAAACTGACACTGGTAGTATGTTGTTCTTGGTGTGTGAGCTTGTACATCATGCTGGTCCTACTGTACCATTGACTTTTTGTTGAGGAATCTATCATTTTTACTTGCTTCTGCAAAGTGGGGTTCTTGCAGTCGGATTAATCCTTCTCATTGATTTCTTTATTACTCCCTTATGTAGGAACTTAAACAATTATGTATATTGTTTCAATTTGACTTGTAAATGATATTAGTGATAGTTGAAGTCTTGAAGAATCTACTTAAGTGATGGTTGAAAGTTGATTTGATAGAAAAAGACAACACGGTAAATGTTAATTTCGAATAATTTGATGAATTTTAAGTACATGACAGTTGTTGAGGTTTTGGAGAGATGTAATGGTGTCAAAACATTATGGGGTCTCCTAAAAGAAAAAGGGTGTCATAAAAATTGGGACCTAGCGTTGCTGATCTAGTAGTCCTAGTAGGTGATACATTTCTTGTGATGGCTGTCTGAGTGCGGTGGAGCTACTGAAACCCCTTGAATATGTCATCTTCACTAAGAAATGATTACTGTTTCTGTTAGTCTGAGTCTTTGTTGTTTACATGTCAAAGTGGAATGTTTTTTTTTTCTTCTCTTTTACTACATTACACACATAATAAGTGACTGTAATCGTGTCAGTAGTATCTGAATGCATATTTTCATCAGAGTTGGCTTAGTCTCTTATTATAAATCTGTAACTGAGGCTATAGACTAGACTTCAATGTGTCATTGTCAGTTACGATAAGCCTTTTCCTATTTTTGACAACATATGTGAATCAGGAGCTTATTTATAGAAATATCTGTACCTTAGGATCCTATTTTCTGCGGCAATAGTTCCTCTTCAATTTTCTGATTGAGATTTATTTTCTTTTTGTAAAGACAGGTCTTATGTGGCTGCTGCACATGATGAGGAAGCAACTGCCAGGGCAGCTGCTGTAAATGCTGATACTGGAGCTCCAACCATGTACTATTTTCATGTGGATAGAACATTTGTAGTTCTATTACTTGGTTAAGTTTAGATTGTTGGAGCTTCAAACTAATTACTGGTGTTTGTATCAGTTAATGCATTCTCTTTCTGATTGATTATAGAATATGAGTGTTACTTATACTTACGGGAAATAAAAGACTTTTAATTTATTGACTACTAGAGGTAATTATTGAAGAAGAATCACACTATAGAGTTGCCTATTTAACTAAAACATTGAAGTCATTGGCACGAAAAAATTGTAAGTTGATACCATTATTTTGAACTCAACTCCTTTTTCTTGCATTTCTTAGTTCAGAAACCTCTCTTGTGTATATCACCTCAAGAACTGGAGTTAAGATATTGTGATCAGATGCATTGGTGCATAGGCTTTTTTGCGGCACTTTGCAGTCAGCAAAATTGAAAAGGCTGATTTGCTGTTATATCTGCAATTTCTTTCTCTTGATTACTTGATAGTAGATGATAACTATAAATGCATCTGTAAGAAGAAAAAGTATGTCCACTTTTGAGAATGATATGACCTACGTAGTAATATGATATCCTGACTTTTGAAATAATTACTTCAATTCTCATTAAATATCGTCATTTCGTTCTTGTGCAAGATGCCACCTTATATTTGGTTTCTAACTTTCTCTCTAATACATATTATACAGCATTAACGTCGACCTTACAGAGGTAAAGGACAGATTTGAAGTTAATTGGCCATTTGAATTTTTATAAGGCAACAAGTGTTTGTTGCGGCAATAGTTTGTTTATATATGTTCCTTGATAACCTTCCTTGAGAAAGAACAATTAAACTGATTGTGGTTAATTAGTTGAGCTGCTTAAGCTTTTGTTTCATAGTAGTAAATTTGAAATGAACATCCGCTGTTTGACTTGCATACTTTCTGTCAGACATGGTGACTGAATGATCATCTAGACTCACTGCATTCTCATCAATTTGTTTTGTGCATTCAGATTTGATAAAATCATTGCAAAGGAGATACCTGCCTCTGTGGTATATGAGGATCAAAAGGTTCTTGCTTTTCGCGATATAAATCCTCAAGCTCCTGTTCATGTTCTAGTTATCCCCAAGTCGAGGGATGGATTAACAGAGCTTGGAAAGGTGGTTTTTTTTTTTCCTTTATCTATTTTCTGATGTTATTATCGATGTGCTATGCATTCTATGCATAGTTTCAAGGAATGCATACTTATCTTGACTTTTGGTATAGCACAATTCACTAGTTATACCTTTGGGGTGCAAAAGTCTTCCTGAATTGTTTGTCCTGCAGTTGAAATAGACGACCATAATATCTCCGCAAGTTGATATCCCTTTGGTACTGGCTTTTGTCCTTATACTTGCATGATTTTACGAAGTTATAGCACTTTTATATGAAAGTGCTCATAGATGATTACAGAATGAAGAATGGAAGCATTTAGGGAAAGAGTGGATTCTAGGGGCTGTGAACAACTTTATAGATTAGCAACTTAGAAGTTGTCCCTCGGAAGGCAATTTTTCTGTGTTGTGCCTTCTATTTCTTATTTTTATATTCATTTCCATGCCAATTCCCCTGGCAATTGATTTCTTGCAACTGGTTCTATGAAGGCTGAACAAAGACATGAAGATATATTGGGCCACCTCCTATACGCTGCCAAGATAGTAGCTGAGAAAGAAGGCATTGTAGATGGTTTTCGAGTTGTCATTAATAGTGGTCCCTCTGCATGTAAGTCTATCCCCCTTCTAATATTCCCCCATTCTCTGCCATGAATGTGGATCTAAGTGCTAACATGGGATTTGGTATGAACAATGAATACAATGCTATTTACATCTAAAGTTTTCTTTATGCATCTTTTAGGAGTTTAAGAACAGTTTGACAGTACATAATGAAGTAACAACAGTAATTTTTTCCTCTCTTCCTTCCATAGGTCAATCTGTATATCATCTTCACTTGCACGTACTTGGCGGAAGACAGCTGAAATGGCCCCCGGGTTAGAATCGAACTTGGTTGCGAGCAAGTTCTCCATTTCTCTTCATTGATGTAACATGGCATATGAACCGATGTTCAACATCTGTGGCATGCAATAATTAAAGTACTAGTATAAGATGTGATTCAAGTATTCATGATGAATGACCACATTTTTCTTCATTGCAGTAACCCTGTATGTTCTTGATCAACTTTTTATCTTCATTGCGTGAATGCTGTGAAGTACTCTTGACTGTTTTCCTTCTCAATTGCTTCTGTTGGTATTTGTCTATATAGGTGCTATGCTGAACACCTATTCTGCATAATAATCTAAAGCTCTTTGTTGGAGTAGCTAACCATTTGGTTCTCCCAGTTGACTACAACCATCAAAATTGATGTGCTATTAAACACTAATTCCTCCAACAACAAAAAAACATTAGGTGATTTTTCCTCCGTCTAGGTTTTGGTTGACAGGTTTAGCCAATTTGCAGCAGGCATTGCTAAAAGATCATATCACACAAGTGGGCTCTGAATTATATTAAACTGTAGCCAATAACTTCCTTTTGATCACTCTATTTTACCTCCTACCATTTCACTCCTCCATTCTCTCAATAATTACAACAACAGATTCAGTGTTCATCTCCCTCAACAATCCTCTATCTAAGATTTTTCTCTCGAAAACCGAATTTAAGTTTTTTTTTTTTTTGAAAGATTCATGTCAATGTGTTATTTTTTTTCCCATACAAGGAAACACTTGTCTTGTTTACTCTTTGTAGATGTCATTTCTTGTTTGTTTGCAACAAAGGTTAAAAAATCTTATGCTTTTCAGGTATTGGATTTGTCAAAACTATATATGTAAAAATTTGTAGCAATTTAATCCTAGTAGGAGTTATCTCTTGTTTCCTCGAAAACAAAAGTAGGAAAATATAAAGATAGTTTGAAATACAAACAACAACAACATACGTAGTGGAATTCCACATGTTTGGGGAGGGTAAAATGTAATTCGACCTTACCACTACCTCAGAGATATAAAGAAATTATTTTCGAAAGACCCTCGTCTAAAATATAAACATCTCCCTCTCCTTCGATTGCTACTCTGTTTAAATGAAAAATCAATAAACATCTTCCTACCGATAGCCGGTCATAGTGGAAACTCAAAAATCTAAAATCTAAAAATTAAATTTTCACAAATTAATTTTATTTCAAATGGGTATTGTTGTAGAGTATGTAATGAGAAGCCTAAATTCAAAATTTAGAATGGTTTGGTATCATTTTTAATATTTCTGTAGGATAATGTATATGAATATATAAATATCTCTTATAATATTTGTATTTGAGGCTTATACTATTATATATCGAGTTTTTCAATATTGTTATATAAAAATATAAAATGAAGTTTTGTATAATGTTGATATGTTGTATATTAAGTTTTGCAACCTGTGTTAAAAGAAAATAATGTGTTCTGTGATTGAAAACTTAAAAAAACTTGACTACCTAAGTGTGACATAGTAAACATTTCATGAGATGTCTTATTTAACTAATACCATATATATGGAAATTATTCAAATATGAATTTTCAACTTCAATCATCTATACAAAAGTTATTTCTAAAAAAACAAATAAATTTATAAGAAATATTTATATAATAAATCTATTCTATACTATATTAAAAGCATGAAAACTTTTAGAAATGTTGTTTTAACTTTTTAAACTTTATTAAAAGACTCTTAGACAAAAATTAGTATGAAATACATTCCTCATTGACATGCAAGAAATATGATTCTACAAGTATTTTCATATAGTTCTTGCATTCATTGCCACTATTATTTATTGTGTTTTTTTTTTGCAAACAATTCTTTTCAGTTAATGAACAAATTGGTCAATATTCTCAAAAACTCAAAGAGGAAGTATTGGCTGGATACAATACTTGGGCAGGAAATATAATATAGAGATGTTGCATCTGGTTGCTGCACAAAAATGCACAGTAAGGTAGTTCATCATTGTAGTGCACCTAGTGAGAAGATTTTAAGTTAGCTATCTGTTCATCTCCAACACTGCTGGTTTTTCCTCCCAGAGCCAGGGTTCTTCCCCGTGTTTCCAACATTGCATCATAAGCAAACAATTTTCTGTAAGAGTGAAGATCAACAATCCGCAAACAGTGATTCATTGACTTGTATTGGCACAGAGCGCCATTTACTTGCATCCATATCAGCCCCAATAATCATTTACGACTTAGAAACCAGATATGCTTCCGCATTGTTTAGATTTCAAGGGGAACATGTTTTGCTACCAATTCCCTGAAGAAAGGAACTTTGAATTAATAGTTTGTTAGTCATCCAGTATACCATTTTTGGGAGTTTGAAGACACGATAAACTTCCTTGACCCCACCCTTTCTGCACCCGCTTCAAATTTTTCAAGGCTGCTGCACTTCCATCATCTCTGTGAGTAATTGCCTGCCAACCATCTCCGTCATATTTACTTCGCTTCATATGATTTAACTCCCTATAGTTTTGGTAAGCTTTGTTACCCACCTTACCTTCTGTAACCATCTCTAGCATCCTCTCAGCTAGTTCATCTGCCTCATGCTTTTGTCCCAATTTGTGTAAGCCATCAATAACTGGCATGAAGGATGCAGGATCAAACCCATATCCTATGTGCATCATCTTGGTGAGAATATCATGAGCACCTTCTAAATTCTCCACCTTACACAGCTTGTCTATAAGATCTTTGTAAAGGAAACTTTCTAGATTGAAGTGTTTATCTATCGCAGTTTCCAGAAATTGTTTAGCTTCCATGATTTCACCTCCAGCAAGAAATTCATTGAATATCAGTGCATAGAGCGCTTCACTGTGACCACATATACTGGAGGCTATATCAAATACCTCTTGAGCAGGTCTGAACTCACCTATCCTGCAATATGATTTAATAAGCAACTCAAAGGTACGGATACTAGGAATTATTCCTTTCTGTAACATTTCATTCAAAAGAGGAATCGCTTCTTCAGTTTTCCCAGATTTGCACAAACAACCAATAATAATATTGTAAGTGTAAACATTTGGGGAAATTCCTTGTTCTCTCATTTCATCCATCAGGCCACACATTTCGAATAATAGATTTTTGTTCCCCAATTCGAGTATCAAAGAATTATAAGTCCGTAAGCTCTTTTTACAATCTTTTTTCTCCATGTCCTTTAGAACTTGAAATGCAGATGATACCTTTCCTCTTTTACACAAATGGTGTAAAATAGTATTGTAAATTATTGAATCAGGGTGTAACTTCTTTTTCATCATCTCAACAAACTTCTTGTTAGCTTCATCAAGCTTCCCTTCTCTGAATAAACTGTTAATAATGGTCGAATAGGTGATCAAGTCAGGCAGACATTTCCTCCCATGATCATCTTCATTAACCAAACTCATAAACGAATTTCCAAGATTACCAAGGGCAACACTTCCATGACTCCACATTTCACTCACAATTTCAACAGCTTTGTCCACCTCTCCAGTTCGGCAGAGACCATCAATCACGATGTTGCAGCTCGCAGTATCCAGGCCATAACCTCTCTCATTCATCTTCTGCAGTAACTGTTGTGCCTCTGATATTTTCCCTTCTCTCCACATGCTATGAAGTAGTGTATTACAAGTGTATTTATTCGGAATACATCCTCTCTTCATCATCTCATGCAGAATATTCTTTGCCTCAGTCACTTTACTTTTTGTGCAGTAACCATGGAGTAGAGTGCTATAGGTAACTGTATCTGGGAATATACCATCATTTATCATTAAGCTCATCAACATTCTTGCATCGTCAAGCATTCCATTCTTGCAGAGACCGTCAATCATGATGTTATATGAATATATCGTGGGATCTACTCCATTTTCGGACATTTCTTTCAGAACTGTTTGAGCCTCCAATAGTTTTCCATTCCTAACTAGCCCACATAACCAGATATTGTAGCTCTGCACATTGAAGAAAATATCATCTTTCTTCATAGATTCTGTCAGTGTCCTTGCTTCTTCCAGCATCCCTTTCTCACAAAATCCTTGCAACATCAAATTGAAAGTTACAACATTAGGCCTTGGCAAGCCGAATACCTCATCTATTTGCATATCTCTGAAAATTCTTGAAGCTTCAAGAATCTTCCCCGAGTGGCAAAGAGCTGAGATCCTAGAATTGAAGGTAACAACATTAGGAACTAGTCCATCCTCCCTCATCCTCTCAACCAACCTCTCAGCCTCATCAACGTCGCCTTTCTTGCAAAAGCTTGCTACTAGAATATTGTAGATTACCAAATTCGGACAAACATCCATCAACTTCATCTTATCCAGAAGTTTCAAACCTTCAAAAGGAAGCCCAAATTTGCAATACCCACGAATCAAAATCCCAAAAGTGAACTCATTTGGCTGACACCCTTTGTCAGGCATAACATCAAACAGGTGGCGGGCATCTTCCAAACGATCCGAACAACAGAGTCCATGAATGAGTAGATTGAAGGTATAAGTAACAGGGGAGACGGAAGCGGAAATCATATCTTGATACAACCAGGACACAAAATTGGGTAAATCAAATTTGAAAGATGTCTGTATAAGGACATTGTAGAGTGTGACTTTGGGTGGTGGGTGAAGAGAGCGAGTAGAGCGGAAGAGAGTAATGGCGTCATGAATGTGGCCGTCGGCAGCTAGGAGCTTGACAATGGTGTATTGATAAGGAAGGGATATAGGAGGGGATAGAGAAAGGAGGACGGAGTGAAGTGTATGGATTAGGGGAAGCATTCGGTGACAGAGGAGGATGCGGGTAATGGGAGGGATTGAGCGGAGTGGGGGATTAGGAGCAGAAAGAGTGCGACTCAACAGTTGCCATGCCAACTTCGGGTTGCTAACGTTCTTGATTAATACTTTTGTCAACCTTTTCGTTTGTTTCTCCATTGACACTTGCTTCTTCCTCTCAAACCATCTTAGATGGATGTGATAGAACCATGGTAAGAGATGAGGAGATTAAATATTTATTATCAATATATATTTATTAGTACTAGTTTTAAGGTATCACGTATCAATCATACTTTTAATAAATCAGATAAATATTCACATTTTCGAACATATTCGTGAATGTCTCCTTCATTTGCCTCTCCATAAAATATGTAAAAGACTTTTGTTTTATGAATAAAACTATTAACATCGTGTAAAGGAACATCTATGCATCTTTATTCATTGTAATACGTAAGCATTTTGTTGTGACAATAAATGTAAGTAATAGATCAAATTCTCAAGAAAAAAGAATAAAACACAATTCTATAATATGTTCATATTTGCGAGGAAACCTTTCTAGACCGTAACATCAATCATTCACTCAGTAGATTATCAATATTGACTTGAAATCATCTAATGACGACTTTTTAAGCATATTAGTTGCTTATTTCCCAGTTGGATGAAAACTATCAGATGATTGTTACGGCGAAAGCTAGTGCCATAAAATCAATAAAACTTTATAGTCAGAAAGGTAGAGATTTCCATATAATTAGTAATTATATAGATAAAAACAATTTTAAAACAAAGATGGGAAAATAATTTTTACCAGAGAGAAGTGTCATTGTCATTTTTGAGTAAAAGATTATATGGAATTTGCATTTAGTTCACTTTAAATAGATCGAGTTTAGGTGAAACGATTAATTATTAGAGTTTTTTTAGCCAATTAATTTCATTGTCCTGGCTATTAATCTTCATTAATTTCTGGACAAATTAATGATCCTAAATAGGAATGGGAAAGTTTTAGCTATAGCAAATACTCCCTCCGTCCATCTTTACTTGGTCCTTATACTATTTTAGGATAACAATACTTGTCCAGTTTATGAAATCAAGAGATAATTTTACACTTAGTTCCTAATTTACCCCTGTCATTAATTATAGTTATTTCCCTATTACATTTTTCAATACATCGTATTAATTATATTCAAAGGGTGATTTGGTAAAATTATCTCTATCATTTACTACTTCTTAATCCCTGTGTCAAGTCAATATTGGTCAAGTAAAGTTGGACGGAGGGAGTAATATGAAAAGAAGTATATATATTAATAATGTAAAATATATAATTAGAAGTATTATTTTTTTTAAGGGTAAAACTGATCTTCAACTTTATATGGACATTTTAGTATTTTACATTTAAATTTAGGATTTTTCCATTATATAATAATATAGCATGGTCTATGAGCCACAATCACTGTACCAATAGTAACATATTGATGGCAAAACACCACCCTTTCACTTAATTAAGAGGTATACAATTAAGAAGCTTATGGAAATAAAAAAAGAAAATTGACTTTTACAATGCTACAAGCCGTTGCTTCCATTCCAAAGCCGTAAAATGGCCATTTCCGCCTCTATCGATAGTTTCACGTACTTTTGGAGAAGCCGAACTAGGGCTGGGTGCCTGAGTACAACCAGAAATTCAAATTCAAAGGCCGCTGTTGACGGTGACGAAGCTGAGAATGAATTGAGAAAGCAACAATTGTGGCTACACAATACAACGAGCAAACAAAAGGAGCTATTTATGCCAAAAGTGCCGATAAAAGTTGGAATGTACGTGTTTGATGTAACGGCCTATGATCTCATGCTCGCATTTATGTTTACTTTAATGTTCTATACATGTTATTCCTTTCCTTGTTCTATATAAATTGAATATCTAAATCAAAGTTCCATTCATTTTTAAAATTCAACTTTGAAAAATCTCCCCCATGAAACACCTATATACTAACAAGTATTCCCATTCCCTTTTATCGTTCACTTTTCACCCTGCTTGTTCACTTTCAATCGTAGTGACATTCACCTATAGTTGCTCGTTTACCGTCTTCATCTTTTTCCCTTTATATGTACAGCAAATCACATTTACATATTGGGTTAACCTTGGATTAGTTGCTGCTACTATTAGCGTCTCGTAAGCTCTCACGTTAATTCATACAATACTCACCTTATTTATTCCACTACTGCATATTCCTTCCTCATCTGCATTATGCTTCACCTTATCTATCCCTTCACTTATGCTTCACTACTGTATATTCCCATCAACAACCATCTGCAGCCAATGTGAACTACAAAGATTTGAATCAAACTAATAAACTAACTGTAGGAAAAAATGAACTCTTTATACATATATTGAATTACAAGAGGAAATTAATATGTCAAAATAATCGATGAAATTGATTAATATTACTACAATAATATTTTAAGTAGTATATATGTATATATATATATGTAAATACTTGAGTCGTGCTAGACACTGTCCTAACTATTTCAGCAGCGTGAAATGTTTCCCCAGGATTAAACAAGTCTTCTCTAAATACTTAGAGGATACAGGAATCAACAAAATATAAT
>JBCEWC010003016.1:0-31884 GCA_038996855.1 Solanum aculeatissimum | reverse complement strand
TACATCATAAATAAAAACAATAAAAGAGCTCAATAAATCAAGAGAATATTGAAACATAATTTGTAGGCATTTCTTCAATTTGAATAATTTTTCATGATCGATTGAGCAGCTCAGAATGAGTGCGAAGAACTTCGGGTTCAGACGGACTTCGTGAGTTTCATCCATTTGAGTGAGACCTAAACTAAAAGATGAATTGGAATCCAAAGAAATCAACAGAATGCAACTTAAAACTGAAGAACAAGCATGAAGAAAATCAAACCTCATTTTTAGAGATTTCTTCTATTTCAGATACAAACGAACCCTCATGTTGTTCCCAATGATCATCGAAGAAGAAATAATTTTTCTATTTGAACAAATAGTTCTTTATTTTTTCTGTATTTTCAACATACAGAATATCCTTTCTTTTCAAAAAAAAATTCCTCATGAATGCAAAATTTAACTATTCTTGGATTGGAAATAGGTTTATCTGCATTAAATATCCTAATTTATGATGAAAGAATATATTTATATTTTTCAGAAAGAATACGATAGATTTTTTCTTGAAAAGGTCCAAAATTTTTATTATTTCGTATCATTTATGAAGAAAGATACTGCAGTTCAAATGTATCACCAGCTTATTCAAGAGTATCAAAAAGTAGCAATTTTCAAGGGTTATGAAAAAGGAAGGGACAAATTGAAATTTGACTTTTACACAATAGGATTTGTGTAACTTTCCCAAATAGAAATTGAGAATTATCTTGACTTTTTCTGTGTATTAGTTCATGAATTTTTCGAAACAATCTGTAGGGCACCTTCTTAATAAGTCTCTACAAAGTGAAGAACTCCTTAACATAATTTACATGGAATCTGACCGCGTAGTCCACTCTTAACCTCGCCCAATAGGCCCCTGTGGATGCAAGTTGGAGCTACCATAACTCACGCTTCTAGAACTTCCTAGCTTAAATTCATATTTAGTCGAGATTCCAATGCAGATACAAACTATAGGATGGAAAATCAATCAAAAAGAGAGAGAATGCTTCTAATATCCTTTCATTCCATGGTTCCCAAACAAGAAGTCAGAAATGCATCAGTGAAAACACCAGCAAAGGTTAACTCTGCAATTTAACTTGTAAAATATGTGTATTGAAGAGAGTTTTCGAATGAAAGGAACCCCACAACTTGCTGCCTTGTTTCTGAAAGCTCAACTGGGAAATAGAAAGCATAAATCTGCCTTCTTTGTCCCAAAACATATGAACAGTGTCTATTCCGATTGAACGTAGGCAAAAATACTTCTAGTATGGGGCTTATGAACTTGAAAGAAAAAAGTACAGGAGCATAAGTTTTACATTAGGAAGAAGAATCAGTTTCGGCACCTGAACAGAAAGAACCCCAATCCACTAACTGCTAAGGTCATGATGAGAGGTACTTTGATCGAATTTAGATCTCTTCTTTTGCTTGTTCTTGCTTGCCGTGATTGTTCTCCTAGTCTGTCGCGAAGAAGATTGCTAAGGTTGTCCAACTGATGCATAATTTGGCGTTGTCCACGTGCAACATTAGATAGCTGTGAAGATGGTCAGTCAATAAAAAGGGAAAATAACTTAGTTGTCTTCTGATATTTTACTTAGCAGTGACGGAAAGCAATGCAAATCGACAAGTCAAAATCATATATTCACATTTTCCATCAGAGTAAAAAGAAGATGATGGTTGATTTGATTAAGCATAGAGTTTGCATGGCAAAAGCGTGGTGAAAAGACGGACCTCTTCCATCAGATTGGACTCCTTTGGAATTAGTGAAGAAGTGGACGATGAATTTGGCATAATGGGTCCTGTCAAGGAACCATTTTCTAAGCCAGATATGAAGTAAGAAGTAGGGCCGGATCCATTGCAAGCTTCGGCTTGCAAAGCCAGGTTTTGAGTGCTCGGAGAAGCTCTTTTGTTGCTCAACTTAGAATTAAGCTCTTCCATTCTAGATGTGAAATCATCCATCCGATCATTCAAAGTAGAAATTTGTTCCGATAATTGTGTAACAGCTCCCTTATAAAACAAGGGCAACAAACAGGAAGGGTAAATCTCCAGAAGCATCATGAAAGACGTGACATGCCAAGAAAGCAGTATTATAGTGAAAAGAGCTTAAATATATTTCATTGTTGCTAAATGCAAAACCTGGTTCGCTAATGTTGCTACTGAATCAGCGTTTCTGTCATCAAACCTCTGACTATCAGTATCAATCTTGGACAGATTTTTCTCTCTGTGATTTGCATACGAATGGGAAAATCCACTGCAAAAACAAAAAGAAGAAGCAGATTTAGAACAAATCAACTTGACATCAGAACGTTTCCTGGATGAGATAGAATCAGTATCTCATCCGCTTCCGCTGCAGCTCCCACCCATCCCCACACCACCCTCAACGGGTTTGTCCCAATAAGGATGGAGATCCATGCAAGTTACGAAATGCTTCACATTTAAGATTAATGACTTGCTTACGTACAAATCAATAAGGAGTTGAAGACCTAATCAAACAAGTCGATATCTGGAAGCAATCTATTCAACCTACACATCAAATAGAATGACACATCGATGCAGATACACACAAGGTCATGTGTATCAGAATATGCATGAATACAAGTACGGTGAGAGCGTGAGACTATCATTCATCTTCATTTCTTTTATCCAGTAACTCCTGCAGCCACATATGTCCAAGCCATAGGTTAATCATCCAGATGATTGGTCAAGTGTGTTGTGTTCTAATTTAGAGCTGATGAAACTCCTCAGTATTCACCTACAAGACTCTCTCCTCTTGCTTTCCCTCTTTATTAGAGGAGAATATTTGTCATTAATTCATCAGCTGGAAGCAGTTAAAAAAGCTAACCAGCCTTCTATTAGTGCCATTGAACCACAAGCAATTATTGGCATGTCGAGATTTTTTTTTTGATAAGGTATTGGCATGTCGAGATATTTTCCAGGTTATTGAAAAAATCCGTCTTTTGACACTGTTTTTTATACAAGATATTCAACGCACGACTAGTCAATAGGGAAAAAAATTGATAGACGAGTACCTTCTAAAATTCTTATTTCTCCATGCTACTCTCTCTGCTGAGGCTCGAGAAAGAGCTTCTTTTGGGCTGGAGACGAGATCTTCATCTAAGCTGAGCTTTGTTTTCAAATCATCTGGTAGTGCCTGCGATATATATATCCACTAAGTGATAGAAAGCCAAAATGGCGCATTAAGGCAGGCTATGGAAGCTAGCATACCATAACTTCATTCACAAGCTTTTCTAGCTGTATTTGCTCAATATATGTGCGCGGAGTGTATGAACCCTCCAGTCCCAGCTGATCAGCAACAGATTTTACAATAAGGCGATCTCTTCCTTGGACCTAGGCAAAGATAAGAAAATCTAGCATATTAGAAGTTTAAAACAATATTCTGAACCCTGATAATAAAAGGCAATCGGTCAATATGAATTATTAAGAATCAAAAGGAAATCAATTCTCATGCAGTGGACATCGAAGTCTTAAAATAACAGACCCTGCAGTTATATTCTCTGTAGCTGATAATTAAAAAAAATCAGAGCTACAAAATGAATGGTTTTACTCCTCTTCAACATAAAATGACCAAAAATAAAACTCAGCTTACATTTCCTTTGGATTAAGAATTCAAAGATATTTTTGAAAAATTCACAATTTAAAGATATTGCAGTTAGACAATCATTGGAATTTCATGCTGAAACCACTAGAGATAATAGATGAAACTACAATGCCTTGAGAACTCAATGCAGCTTTCCTATTTTATGAACTAAATCATTTGTTAGTGAGACACTGGTTCCCCTGAAGGCAGAATGATCATGATAATCCATGCAAAAGAAACTAAAACCCAAAAGGATCTTACAAATTACCAAGGATTGTTTTCTAGCTTGACATCATTGCCAGCAGAGGTCAACAAAAATGACAAGATTTTAGCATGTATCTATCTTACCAAGGAGAGAGTAAAACAAGTCTACTACCTGAACATAATGCCGGTTCAGTTGCTCTAGCCAATCAATTTTCACGTAAACCTTTTCATCAGAGAATACGTGACTACTTCTTTTGAGTATTGTCGCAATTGTGTATCCCAAAGCCATCAATCCACCAAGAAGTTTCACACTAACTTCAAAACTGATTCTTGGTGATATGACAAATGGAGAATCAGTGACCCACTCCTGCAATTCAAAACCAGTTTAAGTTGTCGCCATCAAAAACTTCAGTAAAGCAACTTTTTAAAGGTACAAATACTTCCTGGCAAATTAGTTGGTCAACAAAACCTGATATATCCAAGCACCACCACATGATTAAATAAAATAAAAACATGGAGTAGAAATACTTATATTGATCACTAGATCCTCGAGTCTAAATAAAAGATAAAATCCAAAGAAAGAATCAGAACAAAAAGAATATGGACACTGAAGCTACCACACGCACAACATTTCAAGATTTTACAACATTCATAATAGGACAGCAGGCAGGGTAATTTTATTTTATGATCTCTACTATTATCAGCTTCGTCTATAGATTTGCTGAATTCAACTTCTACAAGTGTCAATTTATTCTAAAACAAGAAGAAATCATCTGAATTTCTAATTGTAGAAAGGCAAAAAAGAGAGTGAACGGAATATATTCCTCCTGTTGGTACTTCTTGCTTGACGGTCGTTGGATAGGTTCGAACTTCACACTCATGACACTCTCTATCTATTTTTATTTGAAGGCTGTAACATAAAATGAGCAAGTCTTTGACACACTTTTTCAACACATGATGCAATTCATCTTGCTACATGACTAAGACTAGCCATATAAGTCCACTTTGCGTGAGCCAAGCTGCACAAGTTGAGTAAAAGCACCTAGCTATCTTACTTCCCCTACATGCAATACAGATATTCTTCCATTGTCTCCTAGATTGAGCCAACCAAGAGGATTTTTCATATAGTGGAAGAGAGAGTTTCAGGAGCAATCCTGCATGCTCCAACCATTCAGGTCTATGGACATTGAGAGTTTTCTGAGGTTGACTTTATTAACTCTAAAATTAGGCTTTAACTTGGAAATTCCTTAGCTCGTGCTAGAGTTTCAAGATAATAAATGCAGGTAACATGATAGGAAAGTGGTGTTTCCCAAAAACTTAAACATTTAACAAGTCTTTCGAGAAGATGAATAGTACTACGCACACGACTGAAAGTTTAATTAGGAGAATAACAGGCTGTCATCAGTAGGCTATAGAGTAAATCCAAAACGGCCTAGCAACAGAGGTACTTTTTAACAGTTGGCCATTATGTTCTCAAAAAGTACTGATCAATATACAAAGAGACAAACCTCAAACATGAGACTGTATTTTCCATCTTTATTTCTCATCCTCAGATATGATTGGCATGTTTCTGGATCTTCACCAGGTGGCAGAAGGTATATGTCGTAAGTTTGCTCCGTACTTTCAGTGTGATCTTCAGATAACGCAGACTTGATTTGATCGACTTGCACACCCCTAGAAGACTAAAGGTACAACCGATTAGATAAGCTTCTTTGTTTTAATCTATATTGATATTTTTAATTTGATTTTTACCACTGTAATTTTCCATGACAGGAAACCAGAAGTGATATGAACTTTTAATATCCTTACCTTTAGAATGTATGTAGGACACTGAAATCCAGTAAACGGATTAAATTTGTTGATAATTTTTATATGTGCAGTCTTCAGATCTGGTTCAATAAAAGCCTTGTACATTGGATAAACCTGCACTAGACATCGTCATTGGAGAGTGAGTAAAGAGAGTTCCAGGTGTGGTTTAGCCAACATTATAGAGGAAACAAACCGTTTCAGATATTTGATGGATTATCTCAGAGGGTTCCTGCCCAGCACGTTGTATATCCCGTAAAACCCTTTTTACAAGATCAAAGTGAACTCCACCTGTGACAGATACGCGAAGATCCAGAGAAGGCCGCAACTTTTCACTCAAAGCATAGATACCTTCAATAATCAGAATGCGGGAGCTAGGTACTTCAAGAGTCCTGCAGTAAACATAATGTTGTAAGTTCAGATCATATAATAATATGCACAACATCTTAGACAATCAGAAGAAAATAAAAAAGGCATATCCAAACTTTTGAGTGTGAAGGGCACACTATTCAATAGAAAAATGACAAAAGAAAAACAACATCAAAGAAATTGTCAGAGAGGATAGACCAGCCAAGAGAAGGAGACCACAGACTACTGTAAGCCTGAAGCATTGAGCAAGAAAAGAAGAGCAATGCAGGCCTCATTACAAAGAAGAGAATGGCCAGATAACTGTGCAATGACAGAACTCCAAATAGTATGAAGAATCTGCAGTCCTGATGCCAAATTGCCAATTAGGTAGATTAGGAGTCTAGAGAACAAGCACCTTCTGAGTAGACCAGAGAGGGAAAAAGCAAGCAAAATGAAACCAGTATAGCATAAACTTTTTTATTGGGTAACAATGATGTCCAGACGAACTTGTGTACACCTTGACTATTCTACCGGATACCTCCCATATGGGGAACTCTATCCACCAAGCTTAGGCATAGGTAGATGGGAAGAACTCATCTGGTGCTTTTGCCTTTGCTAGAATTTGAACTCTGATCTTCAAATTGGCACTCACTTCATTGACCACTAGGCATACCTTTAGGCCTAGAATACCATAAAGTAAATGATACAAAGATGGACAAGTCATGAGGTTCCACAGTTAGTGACATGGCCTTAGTTGTATTAAATTTAGATATGCCAATTTAACAGTTGAGTTTCTGCTTGAATCAGAGCAATGAAGAGCCTAGGTAGCATTGCTCCAGAAAATGTCATTGATCATTTTTTTCCTTTTCTTCATTTAATAGAACACAAAACTTTTTTAAAAAAAAACAAGGTCTGGAGGTACATTTAAGCATTCAAACATAAAATTTCTGGAGCAGACAGGTAACAAACTTGCAGTGGTTTCGAATAGCAGCTTGTATGAAAAATGACAACATGCACATATAAGTATAGAATATTACATGAATAAGAAGCAAGGAGCTGAACCTGTATCCTATGCGAGAGCTAGATTTGAAATCATAAATGGGAACCTCAGCCGGCTTCCCGGCCTTAAGATCATTGATGTTTTTCAGCAATGTATCATAGTCTGTGAGTCGTGGATCTGTTTCAAAAGAAAAAAAAATAGACTTGGTAAAGTACAAATCATCTAGTCTTAAGTTATTCCACAAGTACTAATGAGACCAGTATAAGGGTAAACCAATAAAATAAGAAATCAGCTAAGAGGAAATTAGAGATCTCAGCCCAGATTCTTTCACGGAATGTTTTCTTACATTGCACATGTATGTTCCACAATTCGAAGAGGCGCCCTCCTCATTCTAGTGCATAATTGAGATTTAACCAATGAAAGATTAACCAATATACTACGGTTCCAGCAACTCTTGATCATATGTTTGGTGTTACCAAAACTAAAAAGATCAAATCATTAGCTGAAAGAGGTCAGCTCTCTATTCAGTAGATTATGGAACATACTTAAATGGCTTTCCCAAGAAAAAAGAAAAAGGACACAAAGAGGTCTATAAGAACTCAAAGTGCCAACTTTGTCAAGAAAAGTAGACTCCCCAAAGTATTCAATAATTAGAAGCTTCATAAACATTTGAGCCTCCTTGTCCCTGAAGCTGGGTTGGACTTGAAATTTTAAGTCGAAGAACAGAATGCAAGTGAAATTTCCAGTTTGTTAACATCTTTCTGTATACTCTCAACAATAATAAGACAAAAGGTATTCATTCTTACCATCAAAGTTTCCATCAACTATTCGACTAGCATCATTGTAATTATCCATTGAGATAACTGCAACACTTGGCATGAAGCTGAGTATTTTCTCAGTAAATACAGTCTTTCCTGCTCCGGAGGGACCAGCAACACCAATTATTATCAATCCTTCATTCTTTTGAACCAACAACTGGCACGCACGGATTACAACAAAGAAACCTTTCTCAAATGACAAATTATCAGGTATTGAGACAATTTCATATCGATCAGAGTTCTTTCTCTTGACTAATCGAACCTGGTCCTTTAAGAGACCAGCTCTCCGATTAGCTGACTCATCACTACTAGTATCTTTAGTCATTTTGAATAAACGCGATAGTGAATTATCCTCTGAAATAACAAAATAAACCATATAAAGATCAGAATGAGAAATAAAAGATCCAGTACAAAAAGATATGCCAAAAATAATGCCATTCACAATCATGCACCAGGCAAAGTTGCTTATCTAGTATTGACACACAGAAGATAACGCACTGGCAGCATTTTATGAACTAGGCTAGTATAGTTATTAATAATTTACTCGTCAATTCAGACTCAAACAATAACACTGTCCTACTGCATTTCTACTGGAGAACCACATATCTAATGAGCTTTATGCAATTATCAAGGAACAAAAAACATACATTTTCCTGCAAACTCTGGTATCAATCAAGCTTAGAAATATTTTAAATAAAGACAAATCTTTACAACGGACAACGCTGAAACTCGAGCATTCCAAGATCAACAACAGGTTCAGTTTGATTTTCCAATAGATTCACTAAACATTAAATTGAAAACGTAAGCTCATGGCAGCTATCTAAATTCCCTATAATCTCCATCCATAACCTAATAAACACATCCATCAATGTTTGTTAATCATACCAGAATCCACATACAACTGATATTTAAAGTGCAGAAGCAAACTAGAACCCTCACCCAATTAAAAATCTCCCCTTTTTCCCTCTTTCCAATTAACACATTGCAACTAAGAAATTCAATTTTTTGAACATTAATAAAACAAGAAAGATCACCCCTTTAACAAAACCAAGACATACCCAGATAAGAAACACTAAAATCCTCATAAAAACAACAATAAAAAAACACTCTTTTTAAACACCCTTTTAGATTCAATAACATAAAAAGATACTACAAAACAAGAGAACCAACTTCAGCATTTAAGCAAACAAGCACAAGTAATCAAGAAAATACAATGGGGGTCTCAAAAATAGAGAAGGGAAAAACCCCACAAGATATTTGAGATTAAAAAAATAAAAAAATCAGAGTAACTCCATTATAGAAGCTGAAAGAGCTAGAAAACACCAACTTGTTATATGCTACAGTGGGGTTAACTGCAAGTAAAGCTTACAAGCCTTTTGGCCCTTTCTCTACAAAGGCAGAAGGCTCAATTTCTCATTTTATATATATATATGTAACATTATTTTTTTTTCCTTTTTTGCCCCCTTTTTTTCTCTATACTCTCCAAAGATATTTTTGCTGGTATATGAAGGAAGCTTTCGGGAAGTGGGAATTCTGGAGATTTTGCCACGGAATTGCGAGTAGAATCCAGAGTATTAATTCTAAATATTATTTTATATTATGAGTGGAAGATATTTTGAACTCGAGACCTCTAATTCAGGAAGGAGCAGTCTCATTCACTGCACCACATTCTTTAGTGTTCGATTTACATATATATTACTATACTATAGTTTTCCAAATCCCGTCCAGTGGTGGGATGAACCCCTTCGACAAAACATTATACTATTTATATATGATGAAAATAATTTTTTATGTATATATAATAGATGTCGAACCTTTTTTGGTTAGTTTGTATGTTTACTTCTTAAAATTCTAAATTCCTAAAAAAAATTCTGACTCTATCACTAATCTAGTCTATAGTATTTATACTGAATTTATTGTTGTTATTATATTATGAAAAATAAAATAAATATGTGATAGAGTTAATACTATTTTTTTGTCCTTATAGTCATTAATAAACTACTAATTATATCATATATTACAAAGACAAAAATAAAAAAAATAATCAAGGGATCATAAAACCAATTTACAATACAATTATAATTAATAAATATAATAATGAGTTTATGTTATGAAAAATGATCTAAAGTATCAAAATAAACACAAAACTTTATTGCAAAAAAAAAAAGAATAAAATAATTACTAATATTACTAAAATCATTATTATTATTTTCGTACTACTATTATTTTTTGTCATTTATAGAAAAAAAAGAAAATTTATACTTCAACATTAGGGACACAATTATTAATGAGCGGCGGCTTTCCGTAACGTACACGTAGAATAATCATGACGTAATGAGTGGCATAAATTTCATCATGGAATATAAAAGGAAATAAATTTGAAGAATTTTCGCATATAGTCACTCAAAAATATTTTAATTATACTTCGTAATTATAATTTGGGTAACTACATTTTGTAATTATAGTTATAATAGTCTTTGTATAATTCGTGCAACATTTGTATATGTTTGTTTAATTCGCTATACAATTCGCAATTTTTGTATAACATTTGTATATTTCGCTATACGATTCGTGCACAACGTTTGTATAATTCACAGTGTTTATATATTTCGCTATACAATTTAATTCGTGCACAGCTTTTGTATAATGGCGCAAAATATTTGTATAAATTATATGAATTATATTAAACTCAAATTGTAATTACAATTAGATATTTGTTGCGAGCTATAATTAATTTAAACTATAACTATGTTGGTTAATTAACTAGTACATATTTGCTAATCCACCTAATTTTTTCTAAATTGGAACTATAAATAAAGAAAATTATTAAAATTGGTAAAGTGTAAAAAAATTATCTGTTGTATTTATATATAAAAAAAAACTAATGAATGTATAAGATAATATGTCTTGCTTGTACAAATTTAATTTAATTATGATTAGAAAATAATATTATTATATTTCTTTTGATTTTATGTAATTTATATTTAAATGAAGTGGTCTCAACTTGCAACTAATAATTCAACTCATCTACACTATATCTCATGGATACTCAATGCTGACGTGATACATAAATATTAGAGCTGTCAAGATTTGATCATTTTGTAAGTTATGATTTTTAACTGATATGATGTAGACGAGTTGAGTTATCTATATATGCATATTTAAAATTAGAGTGTTTGCTTTAATCTAAATTTAAATATTTATGTATATATTATGCCTTCAATTTATTTTACACTAATATAAGATAAGAAAACATTATATAGAAATCACTTGAAATTTTCAATGTAAGTTATTAATTTTAGATATAAAATATATGATTTGTTAGAGCAAGTCAAATTACATTGAATGTGTACAAGAAAATGGATGTGTTGTTAGAACAAGTCAAATTATTTTTTCTTCTTTTTGTTTTGGTATATATTTTATAAAAAAGAATATATGTGATTTCACGTGAATTCAGTAAATTTTATACATGTAATTAAGAAATTTAATGAAAAATCTTATAAATATAGAATTGTAAACTTTAAATTCTGAATTCGCTTATGATATAAATAAAAAATGTCATGTAACGTGTCCTAATACATAAATGGCAAAAAAATTCCTTACCACCAAAGCTAGACAGACTCACGTGATGAGCTGGGATGCATGTGCACTCGTTAACTTCAAAGATAACTTAATATGTGTGTGTATATATAGTCTAACATCATATGGGGCGGAACGATTTAAAACAAATTTGAGTTGAGCTTAACTCGTCTCGCACCCACCCCATTTCAATCCCTTCTAACATGCAGTAGCATGCTAGTTACACTATTTTTGTCAAACTACCTAATTAATATTTATCATAAAAATGTACATATAACTTACTCTCTCTATTCATTTTTAATTGTTAAATTTTAACTTGAAACACTTATTAAGAAAATAATTATTGATATAGTAAGTTTTATCATTTTACCCCTATTAATTGATAGGGTCCCAAACATATTTACTCATCATATTTTTCAAAGATATTAACACAATGAAAATAAATTGAGCGTATAATAAGATAAAAAAAAATTATCCCATCTTAATTTGTCAAAATGACAAGTAATAAAAGTGAAAATCAGATTAGAAATTTTTTGACAAATAAAAGTGAACGAAGAGAGTATCTTTTTAAATATCATGATATTTTAAAGGGGAACTTACTAATATATATCATATTTAGAAAATATTTACTATTTATAGCAATATAATTTTAATAGATATATAACAAGTTGTGACGAACCAGAATGAACCAAGGGGCCCAAGCTCCTCATGCTCCTACTCTGGCCTCAAGGGTGAGAGATTTTTGCAAGGATAAACCCACCAGAGTTCTAGGGCTCCAAAATGAAAGAAGATTCACAAGAGTTCATTGATGAGATGTACAAGGTGCTTGCCATTATAGGGGTTAATTCGGAAGACAAGGCGGGACTTGTGGCCTATCAACTTAAGGGTCTTGCACAAATTTAGTTTATTCAGTGGAAGCTAGAGAGGGAGAGTGATGATCCTATCCCATGGGAAGAATTCATGGTCGCCTTACTAATACAAAATGTAAAATTTTTACCAAAATAAGTTTAATAATACACTTATATTACATCTTTATGGCATGCAAAATTACTTTTATACAACGTGTAATCATTTATATTACATGCATAATTTATTTTTAATATACAGTGCAGTTTTGTAAATCAAAATAAGTATAATCAATTTATAATACGCATATATTGTATATATAATTTACTTTTAATACATCATACAATTACTATAGATGATAAATATTTTTTTAAATATGAAATATCTAAGTGATAAATAAAAAATATATTTAAAAATAATAAATATTTTATAAAAAATATTTAAAAAATAAATTATATCTATTTTTTAAATGATGATCTTTACACCATTAATCCATAGGACTTAAACTATATATATTCATTGCCACATAAGCAATCCATTATTGAAATTGGTCAAAAAGATTTTAATGAAGATAAAATGTAGAGCCTTCATTGGTGGGTTGAAAAAGATGGAAAAAGTGCAAAATTTTCTATCATTTACATACCAAAAAGAGAAAAAACAAATCTTTTGGGGTTGATGTGGAGGGCCCAATGCACTCATAGGGCCTTATCTTGCAATAAAAGTGTCTTTTTATGTTCACATTATTCTATAAATATACTCCCTCCGTTTGAAAAAAATTGATCTGGTTTAACTTGGTATGACGTTTAAGAAAATAAAGAAAAATTCTTAATTATGTGGTTTTAAATTAAAGTTCTGGCAAAATATATCAAAATACTTTTTAATCTTGTGAACTTAAACATGTCATGTAGAAAACTGAAATTAAATATTACTAAAAAAAGAAAAAGAGTCGTTCTTTTATAAATAGACTTAAAAAAAAAGGAGTTATTCTTTTAGAAACAGAGAGAAATATAAATATGTATTTTAAATTAAACTCAATTAACATTTATGCCTTTGAATTTTGACAATACACAAGTGGACACTGAACTAGACATACACGTCTTGCGTTGCATAATACAAACAAAACCAAAGTGTATTTCACGTGGATTGCTACATATAATATATATATATATTTACTTATTTAATTTTTTTATAAATTTAAGTGTTTATTTATGTACACATAATTTTTTTTAAAAAAAATATATAATTATTGGATAAAATTAAATTAAAAATATATTTATATTTTATATAATTTTAAAAATATAAAATATTTTAATAAACAACTTCTCTTCTTAAATAAATTTTACGTAACATAAATTTAAATTAGTCGAAACAATGAATTAAAACTTTAAATTGTTAAGAAAAGGTGAATTGCTCCAACCATTACGTGGACCAAATTTAGAAACTTCTTTCAACTTCAATAGGGAATTCTTCTAGAAGTAGAACAAGTCAGCACATATTAAATAGTGACAATTTTTTTTATATTTTACTAAAATTATATTAAATTTCTTTCTTATTCGATATTTGATTTTTGTATTAAAATTTTGATTAATTTTAATTCAGATCGTATTAGGGTTGTATATCGATTGGTTCAGTTCAATTTAATTTTGATGTTTAATAGTTTAACTTATCGATTATCGATTTGTAGATATGCTAAACCGTTATATAACGATTAAGATATTGATTTATCGATTATTGATTTATCGGTTATTGATTGTTATCGATTCGATTATTGATTTAACCGCTAACATTTGACACAAAATTTTCTTTATTGAAAATTACTTAGAAATAAGGTAACAAACCAAATAAACCATTTGCTAAAACAACAAACACTTTCACGTTATAGAATAAACTGAAAATTTGAGACAGTCAAAAGTAAAAGTATGAAACTGTCAAGAACTTTATACAAATATAATTATGAGAGCAGCAACTGAAAGAAAAAATTTGATTTATTCATCTGCATCGAAAAAGAGTTAAGCTCGAAAATCACAGAGCTCTTTTTTTTTCTGTCGAATTATCTATTAATCCATTAAGAAAAAAATCTAAAATTCGAATGTAAGAAAAAATCTAAGAATAAAAAAAGTTATTAATTGATTCCACCGCCATAACTTTTTAATTTGTTGGTCTCCACCGTCAACTTATTGTCAATGAAGAGACATTACATTGACTTCAATTTTTATTTTTTTTTAAATTTGATGTGAAATATATTAGTTTTTTAATTAAATATATAATATTATTTTTATTCTATCCATATATGGTGGACCCAAATTTATTCACAACCACTCCATTAACCCAAAATATTTGATATTAGAGTCATCATTTCATAAGAAAAATTAATGATGCTTCAAATTTCTTTAATCTTTGTTAAAAGTTGGTACAAATTCAATCAAGAAATTGACATATTAGATTTGTCTTTTTTTTAAAAATCATTTGATGTATTATATATGTATTCATCAACCTTTACTAATCAAGATTTATGCATGTGCATAAAGGTCTATTTAAAAAAGACTTTATTGACTCATTAGAATTTGGATAAACAATATAAATTTCATTAGTTTCAGAGTTAATTACGTATTTTTACTTTAGTTTTTGAAATTATATTTTGTACTATATTTATTTTGTTAGATACATATATTTGGTGCAGTTAAATTATGCATTTAGAATATGTACAAGTTAAATTGGATGTAATTTATTTTAAATAACTGCAAGTGGACTGAATTTACGAGTTTAAACTGACTATGACCAAAGTCGTGGCTACTTTAATTAAAAAAAAGGGTGACCCCTCTATTCAAACCAAAAAGGCCTCTTTTATTTCGTTCTTTGTTTGTAGTGCACTGGACACACTTAGCATCGACTATAAACATACTCGTGATTATGGCAAGGAAGTACACTCTACTTTCTCGTGACCGTCACTCTAATCATCGATCGGAGAAAGTAATAGTTTGACTTGAATGTGTCTTAATATACTCTCCTCTAGCACCATTCACAGCTGAGTGCTCTTAACGTCATCTCTACATTGTATTGACGACCGGAGAAAGTAATAGTTTGGTTTGGATGCGTCTTAACGTACTCTCCTCTAGCACCATTCACAGCTGACTTTCAATGTCATCTCTACATTGTATCGATTCAAGCGTGATTTGCATATATTTAGGATACACTAACTCTTTCTCTCACTTCTCTCCCTGTGTATCTATATTCTAGAATATATCTGGAATCAAAGATACATATATATGCATGCATCTAGGATACACTAATTCTCTCGTTCACCTCGCTTCCTATGTATATGTATTTCAAAATGTATCTAATATCAATGGTACATCTATCTAGTGTCTTTGATACGCGTATCTAACTTGAAATCTGAAGAAATAACATATTTGACTTCAAATCTGATACGACATTAAATTAACAAGATAATATATAGTTATTTCAAATTACAGAATGGATATGCTTGTATAATATAATTATATAGTTTTTCTTTATAATTTTCATTACTACAACAAAACCTTCAATAATTCTCAATAACAACAACAACATAGAGATGGAGAGTCTGTTTTCAGAAAACCCTCGTCTAAAATTCTCAATAATTATAGTAAATATCATAGAATTTTCCATTAATTCATAAATTACAAACAAATCAAATATAAAAATCCAAACAAATTCTTTTAATTTTTTTTTCTTCCTCTATGTATTCACAAATCTACAATTCTTCCTCACTTCTCCATTCACATAAGTCTCTGGATTTGTAATATTTCCCATTTTGACCATAGACTCAGAAAATTGTTCAAAAAATGCAATTGTATTTTCAGCATATTTTTCAACAATTTTTTTGGTTTGAATTCCAAGAAAACTTGAATAAAGTTGTTGATCTGAATTTATAAGTCCTTCACCTTTAATTAAGACTTGATAATAGGAATTATCAAATAAATTAGGGGTAATATTGTCCATTGAAGTTTCATTATTGTCTGTGGATTTATTAATTTCAATTGGAGGACATAATGATTTTAATTTATTAAGATATGATGAAGAAATTGGATTTATAATTGAAGTACTTGTCATTTTAAAATCTCCATATATTCTATTTCTGAAATTCACACATCTTGCTTTTCCTATTGTATGTGCACCTGCCAATATATAAAAACAATATATTAAAAAAAAAAAGATAAAATTTTAAGTCATTAGTAGAAATATAGACTTTTCTCGTTGCTGATCAATGAAAAATTTGTTCGTTTTCTATCGAATCAGCTCATTAAAAAAATGCAATGAAAAATATTTTTTCATTGAAATAATTCTCTCTCTTTTTTTTCACCGACTCAATCAAACCAACAGCGAAAATAGCCACTAGACAAAATTCAGTGGAAAAATAATACTCCCTCTGTTTAAAAAAGAATGACCTAACTTGACTTGGTACGGAGTTTAATAGAAGAAAGAAGATTTTTCAATCTTATGATTCTAAATTAAAGTTACGTCAAATGTACCATAATGTCCTTTAATCTCTTGGTCTTAAACATGCTACGTGGAAAGTTGAAATTAAAATTTTACCAAAAAAGAAAATGAATCATTCTTTTTTAAACAAACCAAAAAGGAAAGTAAGTTATTTGTGTTTCTATATATTAATTATATAGTATGTGAAACATACGATCTCTTACCTACGAGAATATCATCTCCGAGTTTCGATGATTACAGTCGAAACTTATCTAAACTACTTTAAATTTTTTGTAATCTTGAATATGTCATGATATTTTTTTATTTATAATAACAAGAGCATGTGACTAGGGGTTAAAAAATAATTAATTAAAATTGAGAGTATTTTATTTTTTAAAATTAAAAAATACTTACCAGAGAGAGCAACCATATCAGTAACAGAAAGTCCTTGTGAAATAAACTTAGAAATAATAGAAATTAATCCTTCATCAGCTGTTGGTAAATTTGTATTTGTCAATTCATATCCTGCTTTTTTTGAGTCTTTTCTACCTAATGGAACATCCCAATAAGGTCCACCAACCTAGTACAAATAAAAAATAAAAAATTAAAAATTAAATTTTTTTAAAAATAATTAATTAATACTACTTTGCTTATTCATATGATGATAATTAAAAAAAATAACAACCCCAAAACCAAAACATTAATATTCTAATTAATAATATCATAAACAACATTCCAAGAATATAATATACAAAAAAAATGTATTTCTCTTTTAGAGTGTCAACATAAGAATTAAATAGTTTAATTATTTTTGTGTTGAATGTTTAATTTGATATAGTAGAAATTAAGTATGTAAATGTATAAACTATTTGTTTATTGATTAAATAATAAATAGATTTTTTTTAAAATTATTATGATGAAGGTCAATTTTGTCATTTTGAAAGTTTAATCTGTGTGTTATTAATTTCTTATTCTATTTCACATAAGATAGCACGTAGATTCTCGTGTAGTTTATGCAAGTATTACAAATGCAGAAAACGAAACAAACAAGGCCAAATGTTGTATCGTTGATGCTTGATTTTATGTAGATATAATCATGCCTTATGTATGAAATCAAAGGGCGGAGTTAGAGTTTTGGCTAAACCCTGCAATCTTGATTTAAATCTTGTATTTATGTTTAAAAATTTACTTAATATGTATAAATAATTTACTAAAAAACTCAGTAAGCCATATTTTTAAGAATCTGATACTATAAACTTAAAATCTTGATTTCTCCTATAATTAAAAAATGAAACCATATTAACCTAAACACTAATATTTTAACATAATTAATATCATAAATAACATTTTAAGAATATAACTTACCAAAAGAACAGCATCTCTAGCGGCAATAGTTAGAATATCAGCACAAGAAACAGTTCCTGGACATTCAGATTCAATCCTATTCTTAATTCTATCAATAATTTTGAATCCTTTTAATGCATTTTTGTTGTTTGGAGCATTCTTTTCTCCTTTTAATGTCACTGTATCATCCAACAATACCGAGCCATCGCAACCCTGTCACACAATTCAACATGATATCAACATAGATAAGAGGTCGTATGTTCAATTCTTACGACCATCTATAATGTGAAAAAATATCTCCACATGTCAAACACGAAATTTAAATCAATTGACCACTTTTTTCAAAATTAGACATGTTCTTTGAATATATAATAGTTTTGAATTTTAACTTCAAAATTTAACCATTGGTCTAATTTTTTTTTAAAAAAGTGATCACTTTTTTAAAATGAGGCCACTAAAATGGTTATTAGTGTAAAACAACCTATGGTTGACTCATGAAAAAGAATCGAGCTCACACGAAATGAAGTTATTTAAAATTTGACCACTTTTTCAAAATCAAACCCATGCTCTAAATATTACTAATTTTGAACTTTTAACTTCATAGAAAGTGACTACTTTCAAACTTTAGACTATTTATCTACTTTTGAAATAGTGGCCAATTTCTAAACACAGCGCCAAAAAAGTGGCTATTTGTGTAAACTATCTCGAGTTCACACGCGGGGGGATATAAAACACAATTAAGTAATGAAGTAAAACTCTCTCCACTGCTAGCTCAAACATCTCGACGAGATATTCACACAGTTCAACAATTCTAATAATCTAACTCGAGATTATTTTTTTCTGATTACGTACCTGAACAAAGCAATCGTGAAAATGTAATCTCAAAATCAAAGCAGCATTACGAGGATCAGAAAGACAAGCACATTCCATTTCTTTCCTCACAATTCCTTCCACAGAAGGACATGTTTTCTTGTAATAATCAAGACTTAAATGTGAATCACTAATTCCATTCAATTTGCTAAAACAAATGCAAATAATTACCAAAATCAAGAATTCAAAATTCACAATTTTTGATTGACAAAAATTAATAAAAGCCATTGATATGATTTTTTTTTGTTTTTGTTTCTTTCTTTTTGGTCTAGTGAGTATATATGCAAAATGTGGTTAAGATTGTCAATTTATATATAGGATAGAATAGAAGAAAAAGAAGTTAACTTATGATTTTGGTTAAAGTGACATGTTTTATTTTTAAAAGTATTGAAGGGATGTGATTAGATAGGATATGATGCAACTTCATATTATTGAGAACATGACTTTAGATAGAAAGGAGTGGAGGTTGCGTATTAGGGTAGAACGTTAAAAGAGTAGTAGGGGTATGATGATGTCGGGCCGTGTGATATAGTAGGGTAGTTGTGTCATTATATATTGTGTTGTTATTGTCCTCTCCACTTTAGTCGTTTCATATCTAGTATTTTCTGCTTTTCGAAAACAGTTTCTCTCTATCTCCATCAGATAGTGATAAGGTCTGCGTACATTTATCCTCCTCAAACCCCATTTATGAAATTTCACTGGGTATGTTATTGTTGTTGTTGACGGACATGTTTTTTTTCTCTTTTCTTTTGTCCTATGTTTGATTTTTCTTAATTAATATTTTGGAGTAAAATATGTAAAAGTGTTTTATAGTCAATAGAAGATGTAACTAATATTATTGGCATAGTTAGGTGAGTTATCTCAAACCAAATATTACCAAATAAAATGAGATATAAATCAAAGTCTTTGAGTATTTTTTTTTCTTTTTAAGGAGAGTTTTGTACGCAAATACTAAGGCAAGTGACCAAACAAACCTTTTTGTGTCTTTTTTTTTCAATAACTTTATTTGCAATGTTTGAATAATTTTATTGTTTTGTTGACATTTAGAAAAATGTCAAAACTATATTTAATTTGTGATTTCAATTAATTGAACATAATAATTTTGTTGACAAGTACCAAGAATATATGTTGCTTCTATGTCATATTCTTTCTTTATTTATTTTTTTCGATACCTTCTGTCTTCTTCAAATCCTACTTGCGAGATCAATCTAGTATATTGTTGTTGTTGTATAGACATGTTTAGTCAGTATATATTTCATGTATAGTCAGTCTTTGAATGTATCATAATATATATTCAATGTATAAATCATGTGTAAGTAATCTATATTGTATAGTAAGTGTATACTTTCTATGACTTTTGACAAACTAAATCATATAGTCACCGTAGATTTTATACAAAGATTTCAACAAAAATCAAGTTCATCAGAATGTAAAACGAATATTGATATCGATGGAGTAAAAATTTATACATACTTGATATTTACACCAAATCAAAAAATGCATAAAACGTCTTTATATATACACTCATATCACTTAACTATAGTGATGATTCAGTACTTTTCTGCACAGCTGAAATGTAAACTGTCAAACCACGCGATCCCTACATAGTCGTAGATGAACTGCATGACACATTGATGATTCAATTTTCTGCTGCACAGACGAAAAATAGATCAAATCGTGCTGATATTCCAACGACTGCATTGAGTACCAACTGTGGAGGTTTAACAGCACCAGTTGAATAAAACGATCTTTGTTGGTGTGTGTGTGTATCTATAAGCCCTGGATTTCCCATTGTTTCGGCTTTCTTGAGCAAAAGAACCTGCAAAAGATGGGAATGAAATATAAAACTCGAAAAATTGTTGTTTTTGTTAGCCAAAACGTCCTTGTCTTACCTTCTTCAGATCTTATTTAGTTAACAAAGTTATAGTCGATCAATATATACAAGTACTATGGGAGTACTCCTAATGTTGTAACACGATTTCCTATGTAACCAAATGATACACCAATTCAATGTGCAGAAAAACTAACACACTTAAGCGTGCTTGGGGGTCTGGGGAGGGTGGGGTGTAGAGAGACTATTTCCAATAGGTCTTCTACTCTAGAAACTTTTTATAAAATAGGTTTGAAGTGGGTGAGAATCAAGAGGTCTTAGGTTCATATCTTAGCAGAGACAAAAAAAACACTGTGATTTCTTCACATCTTTAGTCTTGGTGGATAGAGCTATTTGATATATGTTGTTGCGGGAGGTGACATGTATCACATGGAATTAGTCGAAGTGCACGTAAGTTGACCTAGACACCACGATGATCGGAAAAAAAAAAGGAAAAAAAAAAAGGAAAGAACAAAGAAGTTGAGATGAAAAGATCAAAGAAAAGGGTAGTAAGGATAACCAAGGTAAAAGAAACAATGGTAATTCTACTATTGAAGAATAAGGTCACAACAATTGAATGTGCATTTCCTAATAAGCACAGAGAAGGTTAGTTGGTGAAAAGCACAGAGAAGCTTATTTTCTGCTACCAAATATCCTGAAAATTTAGTTTTAATCCTCCAGCGTCGTTACCCCTTAAAAGGAGCCACAAAACAGTTCATCTTATTGGAGGACAAGAACTCTACAAAACTATTATTACTTCGACACCAAGCAAACGACAACAATCTAATAATTCAGGGTATGAGGAAGGGATAATACTATGTAGATCAATACCTTCTCAAGATTACATTTCCCAAGAAAAAGTTGCTAATAATTTGAATTTAACAAAAAAAGACTTTCATAACAATGTTTTGATATACTCCCATTAATACGACAGAGGGAATGTTTCCTTCGTGTTCCTCACCAAATAAAACATGATATATCATAAAAAGTAATAGGAACCTCTGATTGCGTTCAATGGACGAAAAAGTTAAGACACAGCAGTAAAGCATTTCATTGATGAAATACGGAAATTCAACCAACCTGTTTCTTCACAGGGTTAATGCCAGAGACTTCCGTGGGAATACTCTTTAGTAATTATCTTTGGAGAGTCAAGGTCCCCATCATGCCTCATTTAGGTAGATCTCTTTTTCATGCATGAAAGTCACAGTAGTTGCCGGAGACCATTACACATGATGTTTTCCAGTTCCTCTATTTGCTATTGCTCTTAAACTAAACTCTGGCCCATGTCGTAGCTTCACAATTATAATTCCCCTTTATCAAATAGAGCTCGATGGTAAAGATCCTCTGTGGATAGTTAGCACATAAAAACCAAGAATCTGCAACACAATCTCCAAACCAAGCATATTAGAAGGAACATTGTTTTCTCATACTGTGACCAAAAAAAGTTGTATAAACTAGGATCCTTCTTTAAACAATACTATTTAACACCTTGAAAATATTCTTCTTTTGAGAAAAGAACTCCTATTTACCAAGTTCATTAGGAACTTGATCACTTATCTCTTGAAAGTCACAGCTGATAATTCAACAGAACTATAGGATATTCTCCGGCATACACATAGATTGACATACCAAAGGTACCTTGATGAGCATTCTGCAGAAAACAGATTCACCAATTGGAAACCAGGATCAAGTTCACCCTTTTAAACCGATAGCCAAACTGGTCTGCACAAAATTCTCAAAAACACCAAGATATCGAAAAGATGTCATACAAAGGACTATCCCACAGCAAAATCAACAAATCACTCATTCCAAAAAGAAAATGGCAACTTTACTACTACTCTATCCCAACCTAACTACATAATTTTTCACCTTCGAATGGTTCAAAATGTACTACATCGTATGCGACCAAAGCTTAATTATTTGAATCATCTCGACCGTACTTTAACAAGTAGCTTGTACCACTAAAGGGAAAACACCTCTCTACAACTAGTTCAGGTTAAAAGCAAAACACCTAAATGTAAAGTAGAGAATATTTTTACCGAGTGCATTGATGCCTACATGCACAAAGATATGAGAAGAAGATGGCAACACAACAAATGGTGAAATGCTTCCATCACTTATTGAAAGAAGCTGTACTTACAGGATTTATCAGAACTCTTAGTTTGCTAATAATATAGTAATTATTTTTTCAAAGCAAATTCTATATTCAACATCCAAACATCAAAAAATATTCCAAGAAGCTATTTTCCAAAAAAAAAAGGGATTTTTGTCATACCAAACACACTTCAATCTAAATGCAATGTTGTTTTGGAGGTATGGATGGGATGGTTTAAGGTTAAATGGAAACTACTTGTTAGACGGTTAAGAAATTATTTTTCTCCTTTCCAGCCAAACATTGGAAAATTCACCAAACACTTCTTATGATGCATCCCTTATTTTCAGTCACTAAACTCTTAAGAACATATCACATATTGCTCATAATTCAAATGGTAAGAATATACTCTTCAAAAAACATTGATATAAATTCAACAAAGGCATGTTGAGTCTCTCATATTACATAGTTAACGGAGACTCAGAGATGGGACCTTGTTGCACACTACTGCATGGCAGCAAATCTAGAAAAGCTAGGCTAAATCATTCCTCTAGTATTCTCAGTAAACCTTCACACATAAGACTGAGTTGACAAGGGAGTTTCAGCACTAGAACCTCTTTTATTGTCCTAAGTAGACTCCAATTTCTGGAACGGTAGATCTTTCTTCAATATCTGACATGGTAGATTTATCTTCTATTTCTGGAGTGGTCGATTTCTCTTCATTTTCAGTGTCCAGTAATTGGATTGAGGATAGCTCACTTCCTGGTTTTTCACAAACCACTGCCTCAGCAGTGCTCTTTTAACAGTTCTGACACTCTATTGGCAATACTACACTTTGCTGGAGGGGAAACTCCGTGCTTGCCAATTATGGAATCCAGCACTGCTTCTGACAATTGTTTGTTCTCTATAACGGCATTCCCAGTGCTAGGAACTGAATCATCTTTAGAGAAGCCAATCTGGAGTCGAACAAAGAATTATAGAAGGAACATCAATGAGCTTACAGATATATATACAATCCAATTTTTTGGTGCATAAATATTGTACAAAGGGTCCTAACCGATGATTCAACTTGCAAGTGCCTATTTATTTTTTTCTTTTAATTATTGTTCAGTATAGTTGATTATATGTACCGTCAATGACCCAAGCGGTGATTGAGTAAAAAGGATGGAGGCACCAGGTGGGAAGGTTTCACTCTGGAAAACGTCGAGGAACTTTTCAATGGCCTGACTCTCTGCATCACTGTAGGTTCCTATTGCTTTCCAATAGGCAACACAATTTTCTGCCACCTTCTCAGAGTATTGCTTACCCGTCAAGGGCAAGATCATAGTCACTCGAGTGAACTTCTCAAAGGGACCTACCAGAGAGGAAGGATGAAACATTCACAAATGTTAACTTTGATGGAAAGAAATCTCTTGATTGTTTTAACACCCTAAATAGTTAGCATCTTATATAATAAAGCCCTCAGAGTCTTCTTTGGATTTTTTTTCATTTGTAAGAGCTTAATTCTCCTATTATATTGCTGCTTCAATATAAAATTTCTCAAAATCCTTGGAGAAGGATAAATCTTCAATTTTCAGACTTTAAACAAAAAAATTTTGAGGGGTAATGAGGTCTTTAACCATGCTAATGCATGCATTAAAACTATTTGCATTCGTAATAACTAGAAATCTATAGTATTAGTAATGCACACTTTAATACACAATAGAGTGTATAACTAATGCAAGCATTGATTATACATAGCATGGAAAAGTGTACCAAACAAGGTACTCCCTCCATCCCAAATTAATTGAATTTTTAAGGTTTTTTTCAAGGTTCAAAATAGTTGAATTGTTCAAAGTTCAAGATGAATGTTTGACACTTAGAAAATAAATTACACTACATATTTATGACTTCACAAAGGGTAATAGTGGAAAGTATGAGTTAATGCATGCATTAATTTCCTAATTACAATCTACCTAACGACCCCTAATGTTTCCATTTCGCGTAATGTTTTCAACAATTAAATCTTTTTGAGTGTTTTGGCAAAGTTTTCTTATGGATTAATTTGATTTATACATATGTCTAAGATTTGGCAAAGTTTCTGCTAGGCCTATTTCGGCTACCTATGTGTAGCTCAAACTCAGGGGTATTCAATTTACAAGATCATCTAAATGCATTTACTTTGGCTCAAACCTTCCATACATGTTCAAAATTTCATTGCACAGGTACAAACAATTGAACTGGAACTCCTTAAATCAAATGAGTTATAGCATAATCCCGAACACAAACTCCACCCAAATCAACCCATATACCCATATTCTTATCTCTCATTGTGCTAAAATCTAACGAAATTGGGTAATTACATTCACATTCGAATTTCAGCAAATACCTGTAACAATATCCTTGAAGAATTCCACCGAATCTGTCAACTCCTCGGAGCTTTTCCCCTTCCATTTCGCAGCTAGAAATGGAATAGCACTCTCTTCCAAATACACACCGATCGCAGTAAACTTCACAAATTTTCCTTCAATCTCCAAACCTCTATTCCCTGCAGCAAACACAAAATTACTGTCATTACACCGGCTATCAAACTACCACAATGCAAGCATAATAAATTATTTTTTTCAAAAAAAAATTATTCTGACAAAAACCTGCGCCGGCGAGGAAGAAGGTGTTATTGGAACCAACAGGCTTCACCATTGTTGGTGGAAAAACAAAATTCTCAATCTGCAATTTAGTAATGGGCGCCATTGAAATCTTCTGGTATTTCACTCTTACACGGAACCCTTTCACGAAAACGTTTATATAGAGAACGAGAATGGCTTAATGGTAATAATGGAGTGAATTCAAGGGTAGAATTGACCGACAATAAATTTAAAGGTTAGGTACCATTTGAGGCTCACAGTTCTCACTTCTCACTCACTCACTCCACCAAATTGCCGCCATTCAAACCACCCAACTTTCCTTGGTTAACTACCACTTTTCGTCTCTGTTTCGTTTCTCGAGAGTTAAATTAAATAAATTTTAATTAATATTTTTATTTTTTTAATCAAATTAATATATCGTACTTAGTAATTTTTGAATATTTTAAATTTTAATTGTAGAATATTATTTAGTCAAATTAATTTATGAAAAATAACATGACAATTAATTTAAAATAGAGAGGAATAACTTTTTTGCCTTTATAAATGCTCATAAAGTATCAAGATAAGGTGAGTGCGCCAACTTGATATTTTGGTATTATTGCGGTTGTCACAAGAAAAAGCAAATTAATTAGAACTTAATAACATTTTTGAACTTTCTATTTTATAAACTCTCTAACTACTCTCTCCATCCATCTTAGCTCGTTCATCTTATGTCCAACAACACTTAGTTTCTAATTTATCTTTATCATTAATTATAGTCATTTTTCTATTATATTTTTAAAGTTATTGCATTTATTATATTCAAAGGATGATTTGGTAAAATTATTTATATCATTTACTGTTTTTTAATCTCTGTGCTAAGTTATTAGTAAATAACTATTATTAGACGGAGAAAATAGTATTTGAGTGTTTTTGCTTGAGTTGTACGAGATGAAAGTCATATATGATTTTTAGAGAGGGAGTTTTACCTAACTCAATAAAAAATATATTTATATTGGGAGAAACATATTTACTAGTTATATTATTAGCAATTGCTTGAATCTCGAGAGTATTGGTTAGAAGTTGAAAGTGAACCTCACAATATCCCTCTCAACTAGAATTTAATCGAATACTCGAATTTGAAAATAAGGGTCGATGATTTTCTTAAAGAGAATTCTTATATCAATACTATAGAATAAGGTTTGATCCTATTCATGGATCGTTTGTAAATATTCCAAGAATGAAAAAAATTGACATAACTAATTTTTTTTTTGATTTTTTTAAACTTAGAAATCATTACTGAATGGATGTTTAGATTAACTTATTTTAAGTGAATTTTGGCGTTTAAGCTCGGAAGTGTTAGAAAAATACAAAATTAACTTTTAACCTATAAATCACTTAAACAAATTTCAATCCAAACACCCCCTAAGGAACTTAATGTGTAGAGTAGCAAGGTGGGGGAATTCAAATTAATGCTGCTCTAGAAACTATTTTTATCACTAAACTTTAATTAATTTATAACTTAATTATATTTGGTGTAAACATACGGTGCGAGTTTTCACCAATGGATGATAGTAATCCCACAACTTATGTGGACCTTATACTAGAAGATAGGAGTGGGCATATATATCGAAAAATTGAAAAATCAAATCGAACCAAATTAATTTAGTTTTTCGATTTTGGTTCGGTATTGGTGTTCCTTTTTCAAAAGTTCGGTTCTTCAATTCGGTGTTCGGTGTAAGGTCTCGAAACTTCGATGTACCAAAGAACCAAGTTTTTATTAAAAAAATTAAATTATTCAAAGTCAAAGTAGCAACAAATTTGTAATTCATATTTTTAATTTGAAATATTATTTTTCAAGAGAAATTTAAATATATTTTTGTCGATTTATGTTATGTAAAGGAATTCGTCTTCGTGTTTGTTTTCCTCTAGCAATAGTTGGAGGCGCTAATTTTTGACAAAGATAAATATAGTTTTTTAAGCACAATAAATGTTTCATGGGGGCACATCATCAATTAACATGATTTTGAGTTTTTAAGCGTCTTATACGTTGATTTTGTTCTCATTTTATTTTTCATTAGTTCGCACTGATAAACTGTTTTTAAAACATCAAAATCGAAAAGCGAAGAACCCCACCGAAATTTGCTAAAATCGAACTGAAGAACCGAATGTCCACCCCTACTAGAAGACCAAAAAACGTAAATAAGAGTATTTAAGACAATTGTTTGTAAAAATAGGCAAAATACTCTATTGCCAACCACATCTTTTCTTTACATGTTCGAACCATCTCAACCTCACTTCTCACATCCTATCCTCCACGAGGACCTTTCCCACCTTGAATCCAATAACTTCTATCCTAATCTTATTTCTTCTACCTCCTGATACGTCGATATATTCATCTCAGCATCCTTATCTCTACTACTCTCATCTTCAGTAACACATTTTATCTTCGAAGTACAGAACTTTAACCAACCTGTTTCTTCTCGGAATCAATGCCAGAGGCTTTCGCGGGACTACTCTTTAGTACTCTATTCGTTTCAATCTGCTTATCCTATTTTGACTTGACACGGAGTTTAAGAAAGTAAAGAAACTTCGGAAACCAGGATCAAGTTCACCCTTTTTATCCTTCAGCCAAACTGGTCTGCACAAAATTTTCCAACAACATCAAGACTGTTTTGCAATCTCTATTGCAAAGGACTATCCCACAGCAAAATGATGCAATTCCTACTTCACAGCAATAGAGAAGAAGCACCAGATATTCAAAGAAATCGATAAATCACTCGTTCGAATTCCAAAATGGCAACGTTTACTACTCCTCTATCGCGACTAACCACGTACAATATCATATGCAACCAAAGCTTAATTGTTTGAAATGATCTCGACCATACTTCAACAAGTACATTGCTGATATCAGTAAAGGTAAAACACCTCAATCTCGACAACTAGTTCACGTTAAAAACAATTTACGACACACTTTTTAGTATAATAGAGAGTGTTTTTATTGAGTACTTGATGAATACAACATTGAAATGCTTCCATCACTTATTGGCATAAGTTAAGATTTATCGGAACAGTCTCCAGCAACCTTGACAACGTCAAATCGAGTCCTAAGTAGTCCAGTTACTGAATTGAGGATAACACAGTTGCAGTTTTTTCACCAACAGATACCTCAACATTGCTCTTTTCTAACATTTCTGATACTCTTTTGGCAAGACTACGCTTTGCTGCAGGGGAAACTCCGCGTTTGCCAATTATGGATTCCAGCACTGCTTCTGACAATGGCTTGTTCTCTATAACAGCATTCCCCGCACCAGGAACTGAATCATCTTCAGAGAAGCTAATCTGGACGCGAACAAAGATACATATACAACAGATGAGCATATTATCCAAATGGTCCTAACCGTGCTGATGCAACGTGCAAGTGCATTGTTCTGTATAGTTGATTATACATACCGTCAATGACCCAAGAGGTGATTGAGTAAAAAGGATGGAGGCACCAGATAGGAAGGTTTCACCACGGAAAACGCTGAGGAACTTCTCGATGGCATGGCTCTCTACATCACTGTAGTTTCCTATTGCTTTCATAATGGCAACACAATTTCCTGCCACCTTCTCAGAGAATTGCTTACCAGTCAAGGGCAAGATCAACGTCACTCGTATGAATTTCTCAAAGGGACCTTTCATTGATGAAATCATTCACAAACATTAATGTTGACGGAGAGAAATAAAGAAAGAGTGATAGTTATAGTAACTCAAACTCAGGGGCGGATGAAGAGTGTTTAAGATAACACTAAATCAAATGAGTTGTAATAGAATCTCCCGAGCTATCGTTTACAAATACCTGTAACGATATCTTTGAAGAATTCGAGAGAATGTGTCAACTCCTCGGACCTTTTCCCATTCCATTTAGCTGCGAAAAATGGAACAGCACTCTCTTCCAAGTACACCCCTATCACACTATACTTCACAAATTTTCCTTCAATCACCAAACCTCTATGTCCTGCAACACACATTATATCTAAGTCATAAGACACATAGTACAACAACAACAACATCTACGTCTCAGTCACAAACAAGTTCATTTCATCGCGAATTAACAAGTTTTAAGCTTAGTGCAAGCCTACCACAACCCTCTTCCCTTATCCGGGCTTCGAGCTGACAATGTATGCAAACTCTCATAGGTGGAGTTACGCCTCAGTACCAAACAAGTTGAGAAAGCTTCTTACTATTTAAGTGAGAATCTATTTCCCACCATACGTTTCTTCAGTGAGCTAGTTCGATAGAAATAATTAATCATGTTCTATAGCAACAATTTTTTTCACTAATTCGCGGTGGAAAAACTCTTTGTTTCTAGTAGTGAACTCTCCTCCCTTACTCGATCTCAGGATTGACAAAGTAAACAAGATCACACAAGTGGAGCTTTATAACGTTAGTAGTCAAACAACTGAGTTACTAATAAATACGTACCATTATACATGCAACCTAGTTAATTTAATAATAATAATAATAATAATTAACAAACCAAAAAGTTTTTTTAAATTTTTTTTATTTTACAAAACCTGCTCCACCAAGGAAAAAGGTATTGTTGGAATTAGGAGGTTTCACCACTGTTGATGGGAACACATTATTTTCAACTTGCAATTTAGTAACAAAAGCCATTGATTTTTACTTTTTTCACATAACACCACAAGGAAAAATGTTTAAATAGAGGAAGAAAAAGTGGTTTTATGGTAATAATTGAGTGGATTCAAGGGTAGAATTGACCAACCATAATTTGAGGTTAGTTACATCTTGAAAAAAGCGAGGGTGTGAGACGAGGCGTTTTATGTAGTACAGGAAGGGGCAGAGCTAGCCCTTCGTTAGGGGGTTTATCCGAACCCCCTTCAACGAAAAATTATACTATTTATACATGGTTAGAATAATTTTTTATATGTATATAGTAGATATCGAAGCCTTTTCAATTAGTTCGTGTGATTATTTTTTTAAATTTTGAATCCCCTTAGTAATATTCCTGGCTCCACCACTGAATACAGGAGCGAGGACTTGATCGATGAGTTTCATGGATCTACGAAGCATATATCTCATCTATCATTAATTAATTTATTAATAATCAAAAGTAAAATTTTCAATATTTCTACAAATAAATTAGTAATAGTATAGAAAAAAAAATTACTATAATTATTATTTGAGAAAGATAACAAAATGAAAAATGATAATAACAAAGATAATATTTAAAATAAAATCGTCAGTCGTCTGCATGTCTACTAGTCCTTCTCATCCTCAATTAATATTTACACTGATTATTGTTTATCTATTTACAAATAAAGAGTAAAATAATAATGACAATGATAAAAAAAAATAAAAAAAAGGATGAAGTTATCTATGAAATTTATATCCTATCAATTATAGGCATGATTATCGGAAAAAGATAGACAAAACAATGCCATTTTCTTTGAGAATTGTTTTATTTACCTATATATTTTAGAAAAAATCACTACAACGTGAAAACATGATATCATGAAGCATAAATATTATCACTACATAATAATAAAGTAGGATTTACAACAAAAATACTTTTAGAATAATAAAAATCAAAGTTAACGCCTGAGACTTGCGCTTTATATTTTATGTCTGGGGATTACGTCCCAAACTCTTAAGACGTACGTCTTATGAATCTACGCCCTTTCATTTAACGTCGTTTTGATATGTCCAACCCAAAAACTCACTCCAAAAACGTTTTTGAAAATATAGCTAAAGGGTATACCAAACTTTCCTTGCTTACTACTTCCTTCGTCTCCAAATAAGTCGTCATATTTTATCATCTACTATTATATATATATATACATATAAAAGATTACCTTATATATACGTTATAATTTTTCGATAAAAAAGATTCAAAATAAACTCACTTGTTTAACTTTGGTCCAAACCAAAATGTTTTGTTACATGTTGCTTTCCTCCTTTTCTAGATAAACAACTGACTAGACAGCTTTGAACGTCATAGTTCAACTAGTATTATTTCTAAATATATTTTTTTTTGCTTGAAGTAATTTGTTTTATCTTTTCACGTATTATTGAACATGCATATTATTTACATAAATAATAGTAATATGTTTAGTGTAATTTATGTTTGAATCAGTTTTCACGCACCTCAATTAATTTTACGGAATACCTGTTAGCTCCCGTCAGTAATAGGTAGATAACTTTGTCTATCAAGACTAGAACAAATGGTTTGTTTTTCTTCACATTTTGATGATTCCTGCAAATAATAGTTGCAGATATGACATTAACATAACATTGATTTCACTTTTCTGCTGCTCGACGAAAAAATAAAACTGCTGTGCTGCCTCATAGGATGTGGGCAAATAATTGAAGTCTCGGCAGATAATCATAGCGCGTCTTAGCAAGCACATCGAGTTGGTACATAGATCCCGATTGATGA
>JBCEWC010003015.1:0-31885 GCA_038996855.1 Solanum aculeatissimum | reverse complement strand
TATACATTATGATACACAAATATACACCGACTATACATGTCTATACAACGAGAGTTATTTTTTTTGTAATTTTTTAAATTTAGTGTCTCTCAGTGTAATTTTACCAAAAAAAATAAGGGTTGACCAAAATCAACATTTGGGTTCAACAGTCTTGGATTCAGGCAAGGTTTCAAAGTTAGGTAAACTACGTAATTAGACAAACATATAATATGTATTTATATTATATTACTATAGTTAGAAAAATTATAATTTATTGTTATAGTTAGAGTTTTGTTGATATTTTTTTTCTCTGCAATCTCTTATCAGATATACAAATATATGTGTATACCAATTGCATATATATAATTATTTGATAGATATACATATTCAATTCAACAGATATACATATACAATTCACCTCTCTCTCTCTCTCTCTCGATCTTGCTCGCCTCTCTCCTCCTTTTCCTAATCTCGCTTGTCAATACCTACGTATATCAATTACTCATATACAATTTTTTTTACAGATATACACATACAATTTGACAGATACACATTTACAATTCACATCTCTCTACTTTCTGCCCTCTCTTGCTCACCTCTCTCCTTCCTCTCTTGATCTCGCTCGCCTCTTTCCTATAATATGTAGCTATGAATCATGATTTTAACAAACTATAACTATTTTTTGCCTTATTATGTTTCAAATGTTTGCTCTTTTTGAAAAATCCTCTCGAAAGTTCCTATAGATTGGTTCATAATTTAGGACTTAACTAGATGGGTTGGACGAATTTCAAAGTAATTCAGAGATTTAAGTTAAAAACTAGTGATTTTGAAGTTTAAGAATTAACCACGATCAAATGTTTACCTTGACCTCCCGTATTGGTGATTGGGTGTTCTAACAAGTTCGTAAGATATTCTCAAAGTAATTTGCATATTTGATTTAGATGAGTTTAAAACATAAAAAAGGAGAAAGTTGATGCACCAAAATTTGAGATTCATATATCAATTACCAGTTTAGCCTATATTTTGAATTGGGAACTTGTCCCAAAACTCATAAGAATATAATTTGAGAATTTAAAGGTCAATTAAAATTTAGTTTTGAATGAAATTTGAGCTATGAGACCCATGGGTATGGAAACAAGTATAAAGTAAAGTTTGATCAGAATCTTTGAAAAATATCTTATGTTGGCAAGTGAAAGAAGTCATTTTGATATGTAATCAAACTTTTTTTATAATCGTGTCATTTGTTCTGATATTTTTTAGTTGCTATAGCAAAATATTGTTATAGAGAACATATAAACTAACCTAATCTAAAAAATTCAATTTCAACTTTGTTGATAGTTGTAGTGAAATATTACTGTAATTAAATGATATTGTTATAGAAAGACGTCACTATAAAATGACTTCTTTATGAAAAATATATTTAAAAAATTAAAATAAATTGTAAAAAATAATAGATACCATGGTTGAACAAAATTAAATAAATGAAAAATCCAAAGTTATTCAAGAGTTGCTAAGTTCTACTAATAAAAAATAAGAAAACTACTAATTACACAAACACTCCTACTATATTTATTAATTCTTCCTATAGTTTAAAATAATAACATATTATTTCTTAATTAATAATTTTATATCAAATTTTAAATCAGATACACCTAAACACATGTATTTTTATTACTAGATACATTCGGAAATATAAACACATGGAGAGACAGACAAACGAGAGTGTCAATATATCCCAAATACATCTGAATCCACTAGATTCATCAATTTGATACACCAAATATATTCTGAAAAATATATACATAGGGAGATAGGCGAGTGAGTAAGAGAGAGTGTAGGTCCGACTCAACAAGATTGGAGGCCTAAAACCAAATTTTAGAGGGGGTCCTATTTTTTATTTTTAAACCATCATATGTATTTTTATTTAAAATCTACTTTTCTAGCTTTTTTAGATGTGAAGTCATTAATTATCTATTTCATTCAATCTTTCTTGAGACATAGTTGATCTTAATTAAGATTTTATCAATTTTAGTTTTGAAAAACTTCTTTCAGCTAAGTCAACGATTACAAAAACTATTAACATTATTTTATAAGCAATATGCGTATTTGAAAAAAAAATCGGGTCTTTTTATTTGATTGAGTATTTTCATTAGATCATTATCTTCTACTTGTATTATTTCTCTTAACACATTCAATTCTATTAGTGACTTGTTCACTTGAAAAATATCCTCCCATATCTTTTTATTCAAATTTTTTATTATTTTTTTAAAATTTATCAAAGCACTTCTTTTTAAGATTTGTTTAATTCTTCAAGTTTTCTCTTTTTATAAAATCGAAATCATATTTGCGGTTTGACATATTTAAATTGAATAAATTTTAATAATAATTAAAACAAGAATATACATATTTATGAACTAATAAGAATATCAACAATAACAAATTTTTAAGAAAATACTATAAAATAAAGTTAGAATGATAAAACTTGGTTCAAGAATTTGATAAATTGAAATAACAATATCGAAATAGTGTTGAGTTCCTTCAATATAATGATTGCTTGATTTGCACCTCTTGAAATTTTGAAAAAAAAACCAAAAAGCAATTATTTTTTAACTTGTAATCAACAATAAATTAAAAGCTTTTATAGGAGAGAGTTCAATATTGAGAATAAAAATAATAAAATAGAGAACAATTGAGGTAAGTAAAAAGTAAACAATAATCTATGGTCAAATTATTAGGAGATATTTAAGGAAATACAATTTTCCATATAAGTTAGTTCCAAAAATTATTCCATTTCCTTAGGGAAGTGAGAAATACTATCATATGTTTTTTAATTTTTTTTTTTGATAATATGTATACTTTTTTTTTTAATGGGAGCCCCCAAAATTATGAGCCCCTAGTAATGATTTTAGTGGCCTAGTGCTTAAGACGATCCTGCGAGAGAGAAGAGACAAGATACATGAAAATCACGTTTGAATACAATATATTTGGAACAAATTACACTTAATTTTGATACATGTATCTAAACGCACTAAATAGATGTATCTAGAAACTAAAATCTGACACAAATGATAATTTTAAAAAGCCACGAGAAGATAGGAATTTAGGATTTGTGTTGTTTGTCCATACAAAATTCCTTTTATGGGCCATTGTATAAGGCCTTGTCCACATGGTCTGGACTCTATTGTCACAGCGCAGCAGCCCAACTGAACCGAAAAATAAATAAAAGAAAGAAAAACTGCAAAATGCAACGTATAAATGAGTGTAAGAGAAAAAGGGCACAAAATTTCAAAATAAAAATATAGGCGCTGAGTTTGTTCTTGATTTCTCAAAATCTCTCATTCCCGCCCACTATTTTGCATCTCCAGGTAAGAATCAGTTTTCCGTTTCATCTCTTTTATCTAGTTGAATTTCGTTCATGAATCTGCTTGGAGTTTGAATCTACAGAATAAGGATTTTTTTGAGATTTTTCTTTTTTGAAATCGGAATTGATGTGTGTATATCTGCGTTCTTGATTTGTTTGTATCTATTGATTTGATAGAACAAAATATTAGCGTTTTAATCGAATTTGAACTTGCTGCTTCGAGGTTCCGGTTCTCTTTTTAGTTGTTTTAAGAAAACCCTAGTTCCATGTTTTTTTTCTTTTTCTGTAAGAATATGCTGAAAGTTAAGCGGAAAGGGAAGAAATTTGATGTTTGTGGCCTTTGTTAGTTTGATTGACCTTATGCCTTGGAATCTGGATTTGGGAGTTGGAATTTGGTGTGAGAAAATCTGTGTTGTTTTCAATCCATTGATGTGATTCAGTTTTGATATATCTTGTTTCATTAAAAAAATAATGAAACACGGGTTTGGTACTTTTTTCTGCTATAGTATTAAGCAGAAAGAGAAGAAATTTGATCCCTGTAGTCCATAGTTGATGATCTGTCCTTTAGCTGAAATGTTAGTTTAACGGACCTTATGCCTTTGAATCTGAATTTGGGTATTTGGGAATTGGACGAGATTCAGTTGGAATTTGGTGTGAGGATATCTGTGTTGTTTCAATCCATTGATGTGATTCAGTTTTGCTGGATCTTGCTTTTTTTAAAAAATGAAACACAGGTTTGGTACTTCTTTGACTTTAGCTGGAAGAAGGTGCAAAAAATAAGGAAAAAGGAGAAGAAATTTGATGTATGCTACTGAAATTTAATATACTTGGTCTTTGCCATTTATTTGAAGTGTTTAACTGGAAACTAACTTACATGTAACAGTGGTTGACAGGTTAGTTTGATAGAGAAGAATATCACATATAAGGTCAAAATTTGAATGGTTAAATTATTTTGACTCTTGAAATTTTTGAAAAATGATTTAGAATTATGTTAGCTACAAAAAAATACCAGATGTTTTAGGACGTTCTAAAGTAAAAAGATTATCATGTTAATTAGGATGATGAGAGTAATATTAATCACCTCCCTCTTTTCTCTTTCTTTCTACTGAATATGGTATTTCAACAAAGTCTGAAGTATGTGCTAAAGAGGGAAACAAAGACAGGCATGGTTTAGGGTTGATCTTGAATTTTGGTCTCAGGAGAGTTTGTGAAGTACTTTTACTTCAATCTGCCCAAGATTTAACTTAACCCTTTTTCACCATTGACAATTGACAGGTAGCTGTATTTGAAGCTTTACTGACCCTTCAATTTAAGTTCAAACCCCGACTCTATAATGTATGAGATGTGCAATTTGTATTGGGTTGATTTAACTTTTGTGTCTGGATTTTACAATATCTTAGAGAATGATGGTGAAGGATTCAAAAATCAAACAGGGGCAGAGAATATTTCGAGTCTAGATTAGTTGATGTTGAGGCAGTTGTGAAACACACTCTTTTTAAGAGCAACATTTAACAATTTGTGATACTAGCTCTAAAAAGGAAAAAAATGGGAAAGCTTTTGAGGAAACAGAAAGCAAAGAATATTTCAATGAACAGAAGTGTGCTATATGTACCTAAGTGTGTGGTCTATTGGTCAATGAAGTGGGTTGAGAACCACGAGGTCTTAGGTTCAAATCCCAGCTGAGGCAAAAACACTAGATGATTTCTTCCCACTTGTCCAAGCGTTGATGGATAGAGTTCCCTAGTACTTGTGCTGGTAGAAAGTAGCAAGTACCACGTGGAATTAGTCGAGGTAGGCACAAATTGGCTAACACCATAGTTATAATAAAAAGTGTGCTAGACGGTGCATTACTAAAAAGTCCTTTATAATTTGTTAGGATTCAAATAGGATAAAAACCACTTTGCCAAGGCTCGAATTGATGAAGAGGTATTTGAATACAGGGCCATGGAAGGCCAGGGAGAAAGTTCATGGAAGTTGTCTTTACAGGAGATTCACTAGATTGTTCTCTCCTTGCAAGTTTAAAGATTTAGTTCCATCCTCTAAATTGAGAAGCTTTAGTCAAAAGATTAATTGGCTTGAAAGTGTTCTAGATGCTATTTTCACGGCTGACGTATATAAACTTTGGAGCCCTGGACCTTGTCCTGTGTTTTATAATAATTCTGATACCAAGTGTTTTTATTACCCTTGGAAACCAAAAAGTTTTGGTATGAAATTCAGAAGCATATTCTTTTTTTAACAGGATATGTGATACTTTTCCATACCTAGGGCCCGATCTTGAAACCATTGATTAAGGGTGAATGAATTTTAACCATCCTACCACGACCCTTATTGATATTTAATTAATTATTTCCATGCCCAATATTGCATTTTAGTGGAGAAAGTATTTGGGTTATGAGAACTTGTACTGATGAGATAGAAAATGATAGGAAGAATATGATTCATCTGTGAGTTTGGTGCATAAGTTGAACAAAGAGATACTTATAATCATACCTTATTTATGTTCTTATTTCTTTGTTTCTCAAGGAACTAGTTGTGACTTCTGTTTACCTATTGCTACAGTTTGTCTTTGGAAAACCAGATGAGAAGAAGCATTGCTAGACCTTACGGGCGGTAACACTTGTGAGGCTGATTGCTCATTGCTTACCATTTGACTTTTGCTGTTTCTTATATAGTTGGAGTGATCGACATTACAAGAAGTAGATGTTGATTTAACCATTTGGTGCTTCTATAGGACCTGAACTTTTCAAGTCTGCTGTTGTTAAAGATTTGACAATGAAATGTAATATAGAGATTTGTTGAATGACATTTCTGAAGTAAAATTAAATGGCAATACTCAGCCATTAAAATTCTCTTGCAGAAGAGCAAGCTGCCATGAAATCTAGCCGATCTATGAAGAGAAATATAGGTGATGTTCATGAAAAATGTAGTGACAAGGAGATTGTTGCATCAAAGAAAGCAACACGTCGGATTGTTCGACAGAATCTGAAAGGAGCAGGTTAGGCAGCTTATATGAATTTGTAGACAGTTGTTTTCATTTTCCAACTCATTTACATTTATGTTAGTTGCATGATCCAGGAGTTTGTTAGCTGTATGTTGAGTGTTCTGATTGAGTTCCACTTTTGTTTGGCTTGTTTCTCAGCTGAGGATGTGACTTTTCTTGTGAACTTCTCAGGGGAATGCAGAAATCTTTCGGCTGGGGAAAATGATGTGATTTTTCCCTTACAAGCTGCTAAGGGATCTTGTCAAAAGCTTCCAGGAAGGACAAAGTGTTCCTCTGTAACAAAGGGAGATGCTGTAGAAGGGAGTCAACAGCTTGATTCTTATAAGAAGATTAAGCTACAACTTTTTCCAATAAATAAAAGTACCCGACAGAGATTGGAGAAGGCATAACTATGAATTGATGCATTAAAAGAATAGACTCTGCATAAAATGCACAAGGAATAACTTTTGATTGTTTTGGTATTTCTGGTAGGATGGCTGCAACCCGTTCCAGGAACTCACTTTAAGTGCTCAGAAGAAGATATCATCAGTGATTAAGCACCTTAATACAAAGTGGAGTTCTTCGATTTCGGGGTTAGGGGAGCTCCTTCTATTCCCTTATGATACTAATACAGAAAACATAGCATCACAGAAACGGTGGAGCTCTAAAGATACCAATGTTTCTGCAGGAGAAGTGTATGCAGCAATAGGAAGTCCTGCCATTTTTCGCTTAAGGTTTTAGATTTGTCTGATTTCATTTTTGGCATATATCTCTTCAATCAAAATGTATTAATTTGTCTCAAATTTTCTAGATATGACTGGTTGTCTGATCTTAAGCTCAAGGCTTTTGAGGTACCTGATATCTCCCTGCCTTCTGGTATGCATTCACAATCAAGGGGTATTAAGAGAATCTTTGCTGCTGCAATGGACGCAGCAAATGACAAAGCGGAGAGAGCTAAGTTGACTACTGAAGAGCTTATTGAACCAATCTGCAAAAATGATTATGGAAATGTAACAGAGAATCAGAATATGGCTTTGAACACACCAGTTGATCACATGGTAAGTTATTATGCCTGTCTGGTTTCTTCGCTTTGTGTCTTGTTCTGTAAATCTTTTCAGTCATCCAATCTGAAGGCATTTAGATTTTTGCTGATTTCATAGAACAGAATGAAAAATAATGCTGCCCCTAATATCCTGTGACTGTGGGAATCTCTGTCAGTTCTACTGATACTGCTAGATCTGCCAGTACAAAAGCTTTAATTAATTCAAAAATGAGTGCCCAAAGCATTAGATGCACATCATTACAGATTTTTCTTTTCATACTAAATAAACTGATGTGCAGCGGTTTGGGGAGAAATAACTTGCAGGACAGTAGAAATCAGAAAGCAGAATGTCCCTTCAAAGATATAGGCACATCTTTGTTTGGCATGTGAAGTTATCTTTAGTTTTCCAATTTCCAGGAAATGTGTGCTCAGGATGCTCCGGTCTCTTAACCGAAAGGCGGGTGGGTGGGAGTGCTGATTTAAAAATTAGTTGACTTATCTCAGGGTTAATCGACTAAGTCTGGGTACAGATTTTGCAAATATTACAGATTAGATAGATAAGTATTAACTTAATATTTAGAACAAGAAAATAGAGATACGAACAGATGATTTATTTACTGAATGTCAAATGACAGAAGATGTTATTATTCTTGTTCACATACTGATTCCTTGGGGTACATGGTTTTCCTTTAATCTCTATTTAAACGGTCTTGTCTCAGTAAAAACTTCAGCTGTTTTATGCAATCACCACTGAATGTTTTTAGGCTAATTTTTCTTGCTCATTGGCAACGAATATTCCTATTACAGATTTCTTTTCTCAGGAAATCTTCCGAAACTCTTTTCTATTTTGAGTGTGTTTGGTATGAAGGAAAACATTTTCGGAAAATGTTTTTCAAATTTTCATGTTTGGTTGGTCAAAATATTTTGGAATTTCTTTTTTCTAGGATAACAAGCTCCTTGAAAATAACAAAAATAACTTCTCTAATGAAAGTAAGAAAAACAAGTTTCATAATTAACATTTCAAATTCATCGTCTCTCCCCACCCATCCCACATCTCCAATCCCCACCTCTTGACCTTCCCACCCCACCACCCCTGCATCCCCACGCCCTATCCCATCCCTTCCACATAGTGTTTTGTTAGATTATATAAATGCTCTTGGGATAATATTCTTTTGCTTACTTACCAATCACTAGAAAATAAGGAAGAAACTCACTTATTTTCCAACAGAACATTTTCTAGGAAAGTGTTTTCCTACGTACCAAACTCACTCAGACTCTTTCTTTAGGTACACTTCCAATTTTTTCTCACTAGCATGTAGTGCTTGAGAAAAAAACAAGATAGAATGCTTTTGAATCAAAGAACTGTATTTTATTCTGCTTTGGCTTTTGAATTTATAGAGGCTTTGGTTTGTAGCTGTTGAACTTCTTTCTTTGAGACTTGATGCGTGTTGAATGTTCCCAAGTCGACCAGTGTTAGGAGCTTCCTGTTGAGTAACCCGAGGAATTTTTAATTGCTTCGGCTGGATTACTTTAATGCCAACTATTTGAGTCAAGACTTCTTTCTCAATCACCTTGTTGAATTCTTGTCTATCTTCAACTTAAGTTTTGGACTTCTGATTTTATATCTTTGGAACTCTTGGGCCTCTCTTTCTTTGATCTGTCCTTGTTTCTTCTGCACATAACGTCTTCTATCTTGATATAGACGTTGGGCTGAACTCGTTCATCTTGTCTTGAGATGCTCTTTTTATCTCCTCTGAATTCTTTTTAGTTCTTTCTTCATTGTTTCATTTCATATTTTCTTGGCTGATTTTTCTTCCTTCTGGTTCTCGTTGACGGACCCTTACGACATCATTATTAAGAACTTCTCATACTTGTCCCAGAGCAGATTAGTAGTTGCTCGATTCATTTTACCTTTTCATTGTCATCCTTAAAACTTAAAATCTAACATTAACTTCTTAAATTCTTATTTCAGTTTAAAATCCTTACTTCAAAATTATTGGCAGACACAATAAATAAAAGATATACCTTTTCTCCTCTACCCCTGCGTTGGGTGAACCTTTTTTTTTGTTTGATAAGTAGGCATATCAAAGTGGATTGTGATACCTGCTTCCTGGGGATACCTAATCCACCCAATTGGAGAGTTTGTTCCTGAAGATACTCTACTAGTGTTTTGGATCTTCTGAAAATGAAGTTGGTGTGCTTGTCCTCCAAAGTTGTCTGCAATCTGCGTGAACTATGAACTGACAACAGAACCAACCTAGGATACAACATCTTTACTTACCTGTAGGCTGTAGTAGGTCAAGCAAGCTGCTGTAGTGATAAACTGATAATATGGGGAATGCTCAATGCTCGAGATGTGTGCATAAACAAAATTAACATTCTTTATAGGATAAAATATGGATAATTAATTGATAAATTGCCTCCCAAACTTATTGCCACAAAAGCTAGAGGGTGTGGTTCCCTCATCCCATATGAGGGGCTAAAATCAATTTGTTAACCACTACCCTACCCTCTGTGATTATATTTGATGTGTTCTAGGACTGGTCTAACTTTTGTTTTAGTCCGAAGAGGTGATTCCTCTCAAAGGACGTAGGTGTACTTTTTTACTAGTGGAGAATGCTATAGGCATCTTAAAATTCAGTCCTTGATACTCCTGTCTAGGTTGATGAAATCAGAAAGCAGAATGTCCCTTCAAAGATGGAAAATCCGTGGAATGATATTTTGACCAACCTTAGCATTGGAGGATTGTTTTCTGAGGCATCTATGCCAGGAAAGATCAGAAACTCAGAAAATAAATTGGATTTGCAGCCAATGCAGTTTGTTTCTGATATTAGTTGTGGAGCTTTGCTGTCTGAAGTGTCCTTGCAGGGTAAGATGTCTACTGAAATGAAACAAGAGAACAGAGTGGAATTGCAGCCACCGGCATTTAGTTCCTATTTTAGAACAGGGAACTTCCCTTCTGAAGCATCTTCTCAGGGAAAGATTAGTGATTTCAATTTTGCTTCAAAAGAAACATCTGGGTTGAAGGAAACATCAGAGTGTGGCCACCACATTGAGTCAAAATTTTCATGGGATTTTAATCTCACTAACTTGAGCATTGGAGGATTTCTGTCTGAGATTTCCCTGTTGGACAAACTAACGAAACATGACCAAAGAAGTGGGGAGAAACCAAGCTCAGTTGATGCATGCATGAGTTCACACCCTGAAATTTTAAAGTCATCATCTCATGAATTGCACTCGTCTATCTTGGATGCTGAAGAGACATGCCATGCATTTCCAGTGCGTAAAGCTTCATCGGGAAATGAAAATGCCACAACTTTGTGTGGAACAACTGGTCCTGACAATTGTCACAAGAAGACAAGTTCCAAATCTTTCAAAGTTCCATCATCCTCCAATGCTGCTGAGGTTTGTTTGCTGTAATCTTTTCTGGTTTTAAGTTTCAAATAACTTATTTCAACCATCATTAGTTTTGGCTTTTGATGAAACTGCTTCATGGTGGAGCTTCCTGAACTTGTGTGCTGCTTCACTATTACATGACTCGTGATGGAAGGATTGACTATTTCTTATACATTTTGATATTATTACAGCGCAGAACTCGAAGTGTGATTGCACAGGATCAATCATCTCAGCCACCAAAGACAACCCTCTTTTCACGTTCCCGGAGTGTTTTCAATGAAGACAGCAGCCTTGGCCTAAAGGGTGGCATCAAATGGGTACTTTACGCCTTTTCACTTTGCTTGTCCCATCTGGAATTTTTCTTCTTGTCCACAGCAGAACTGAGCTTACTCCATTCCTATGTTTGCTTTGCAGGAAGACTCTTTGGGACCATTTGATCTTGGACAGCCCATTTTGCACCCCGTTAGCAGTGGGGACAGTGTTAGCCTCAGTGAGTTTGTTAAATAACAAAATTTAGTCTTGAACCGATAGTATGAATACCATAAACAGAAGAAAATTTTCCTCAGCTCGAGGATCAAATTCTTGATCAGTCGAAAGTAAAGATGATGCTCTGAATTGTCCATAAAATGTTTTAAAAACTATCTTGTTATTCTATAGACACTTGCATTGTTGTTATGTAGTATGGCCTTAATTGAGGCTCTTCATTTTCTTCTTCTTCATATCTAGTTATTCTGCTTACGGGCTTTTGAGACGAGAGTTCCCGGGAAATAACCTATCTACTTCTGAGTTAATGGTAAGGTTTGCGTATATTTTACCTTCCCCAAACCCTACTTGTGAGATTCACCACTTAAAGACAAGTATTTTGTACTACTTTCATATTGAACTCAAGAATTTCTTAAGTTGTATAATTTTCTCAACTCTTATACAGTCTTGCCAAATAAGTTAATCATAGTTCTTAAACAAAAAATTTGAAATGTTATTACAAATTTTCAAATACATACAATTTTGCAAATTGAATTGATGTGTGACATAATAAATGAATAATATGTTTTCAGAAAAGATGTCATTTAGTATTTTTTCCTTTGTGCCAAATATAAGAGTGAAAAGGTAAAAAACAACTCTCACACGGAATTAATTTAAAAAAGAATGTCATGTGTTTTATGTAGGTATAATTTAATTTTAAATATCTTAATTTATCCACAATGAGATGAATTATAATCACATAAATGTTTATACCTTATTTTAGATCATAGGTTAAAAAAGTATATGCTAAATGCCTAATCAAACACCATCAGAAGTAATTGTTAGCGAGTTCTATTAGTTACGATAAATAGTATTAAACACAAAGTATTATATTTTATAATACATTTTAAATTATTTTATAATTTAAACATAAATATAATTTGTGAAATCACGAGATTCTTGAAATTAGTTTCACTGTTCACGTAAGAACACAAGATTTAATTTCAATTTTATATATAACAAAAACTGAAAACATATATAGTTTTGAAATAAATAAGGGAAAAAAAAGGGATCCATGGGTCGTATTTTCCATGATGATAAAAAAAGAAGAAACAAAGATGTAAATTAAATTACATATTGCATATTCTTGGAGAATATAGATTTTTTTTATTTGACATAAAAATTTAAATTATATTTCTTGATTAAAATATAATGAAATTTTAAGAAGTGGCATATGTTAAACCATTATTTCTTTAAGAATATCAAATTTCCATTATCTTAATTAAATAAGAGGTTATGGAAGGTTGTGAATTATGGTAGAAGGTTAGTAGGTAGTTGAGTGTTATCTTACTTTTTAGCAGGATTAGATTTGGTGGTAGCCACGAGAATCATGTCTTTAGAAGTATTAGGGTTATTAATGTGGTTTCTTTGCTTTTGATAGCTGTTATCATATGTCGTTTATTGTGTTTCAATTATTATTCTACGTTGATGTTGTTCTTATTTCTTTTTGAATGCTTGTACTGTTTTTCTATTAGTTATCTCATGTTTCCTCCAATGACATTTTCTCTTTCTATATCTACTTTGATTTGTTGCACTCGAGTCGTGAATCCTCTTTGTAAATAACTTCTCCACCTCCATGAGGTAAAAATAAAGTCTTTGTATATTTGTAGTAGTGGAGTCATCATCGAGTTCAAAGTACAAAGAAGTAAATATGTGAAAAATTAAAAGATGAAAAATAAAGTGAGACAGGGAAGATTAACTAGCTAAATTTCATTTGAAATCATGTTGCTTTTAGATTCTTCCTAATTTTATCCTACTTCATCGAGTTTTCTTAAGATTTTTGTGTTTTTTTCTTTTACTTTACAGTGTTTTACTTTTTTTAAATTCTGATTTAATGCCAATTCAATTATATGTTATTTTAAAAACTATCAAAATTCTTTAAAAATGTGTAAGAGTTGAATTAGTAATATTATTATGCATATTTGGTACACAAATAAATAGTATCATCAATTTTTTAGTTTATTTAATTCAATTCTACTAGGTTTGTCATTTCTAAAAAAGACAAATGATGGATAAATCAAATAATTTTAGTTTAGTTTTCATCTCTTTAGAACAGAAGTGAAAAAAATAGAAAAGAAATATCATAAAATTAAAGAAATCTTCTTAATATAATTAAATACATATTATTTAAAGAATATTCACGACTTTTAAATTTTTTTCATTTCATTAAATTTAATTTACTTTATTTTATGTACATAAAAGAAATTTTAACTCAATTTCAAGTCTAATAATACAAATAGTGTACCCAATAAATTTAAACGATGAAAAATTTTCAAAAAAAAAAAAAGATAAAAAATAATAAAAAATTAAAAAATAAAATTTCACATTAAGCCCCAAAATAATGAGGCTTTTTCATTGTATTGAGATTTGAGCCCATATCAACATTTTCATGGGAGACTCGATCCAGAGGCAATCGATCGTACTTTAGTCATTGAGCTAATTTTCGAGAGTTCATTGTGTATATACACATACACAAAATTAGAATTTGATCTTATATATATCGTGTAATTTTTAGATAAAATGAATTCGAGTGAACTCTTTGAACGAGAAAGATAGTGTAGGGAGACACATGCAACTCATATGAATTGTTTTCAGTTTTTAATTTTCTTTATCACATAAATATTTTCTTTTAATTTTATTTATGAGTTAAAAATATATTTTACAATGGCCACTCTTTTCCCCCATAATTAAAGAAAAATGATATTTTAATTTAAAAAGATAGTGAATGCTTTTTATTGATTTTTCCATAAGTATAATCAAGATGTTTCCAAAGATTTATTTCATTCATATATATATTTTTTGATAGGTATAATGAAGTATAATTTTTTATTTATTTATATTACTCAGATTTTTGTTGCAATAATAAGTGCAACAAAAATTGATAAATCTATATGCATTAAAAAGAACAAAAAGTTTAAACAAGATGACCAAAATTAAGCATTATTTTCCTCCTCTTTAGCAATTTCATTATCAACAAATTTATTTTCTAGCTATTTGTATACCTCATTTCAATTAGGTGTATTAAAATATTTATACACTTTCGCTTTAAAATAAATAAAATACTAGAAAAAAACAAAATTAGATAAAAGGATAAATATTGGTGAAGATCATTACACTAGAATTATAAAAAACAAATCGTATAAGATTACTTAAAAAAAGAAAAGCTATTTTGATATGGAGTATTTTCTTTTATTTTTTTAGTTCTTCCAAACTTCAATCTTTTTTGGTCCTGGTTATAAAAGAAGAATGTTTTCTAAAAGTGAGATGTGAATAAAGAAGATCAAATACAATAGAGAGAGGTATTGCATGAAGTTTAACAATTTAGCTAATTTAAAAATTAATATCGTATGATCGCAATAAAATAAGCGGATTTAGTAAAATGAATATAATCATCAAAATGGGGCTATATCCATTCACGGTAATAGGTAAAACCATCATAAATTCTAAAGTGATCCGCATTCAGTTTCACGTAGGAATGAGCATCCTCCGAAACTCATCCTCGAGTCTCTGGTGTAAGTGATGTTCACACTTAACCTGTTGGTACATCAAACACTTAGACATAAATTCGACGATATTTCTTTTCATACCACACTATCAATATTGCTTACCATTTAAATAACTTCATCTCATAAATATGAAGTATTTAAGTGTACAATAAAAAATCATTTTAACATAAATAATATTAAAGCGTAAAAAATGAAAAATAAAAGGAGAATATTGAAAATGAATTTTTAGACGAAACTACTTAACATTAGGAATAATGACAAGAAGTGATCCTTTCATACTAATCCCATTTAAATACTCACTTTTTAATGACTAATCCATAAATTAATCATTAATTAAATTTTAATTAAAGCACGAAATAAGATATCCATCTATCCTAAACTATTAAACTAAATAAAATTATTTTTATTTTTCATTCTTTGTCTTTCTATTTTGAATTACTTTTTTCCTCCCAAAAATTAGGAGATACACAAAAGAAAAAAGATGCTGAACTGTTGATCAAATTCTTTTTAGCCCATAAGCACAATGTTTAGAAAAAAAAAATTGAAAAATGACGGTTGTTAATAAAGTTTGGGTCGAGAAAATAATAATTAAGATTAAAAAATATCTCAACAATCGTAGTATTTTATTTTAAATAGTGAGCATTACAATCTCTATAAATCCTATGATTCATTTTTTCAAATATAAATTCAAAGGCTTTTGAGCTTGATCTTGAATTCATCGAGGGGCTTTTGAGTTTATTCTTGAATTTGGTAGTCTAGATCTTGAGTTGAATCTTCAACTTGAATGCGTGAGTGCTTGAACTTATAGCTTGTTGAGAAATTTACGGCGTTTGATCCATGAGCTCTATTTGACTTCTTATTAGAATTTTGGTGTCTTTTCTGAATTATGAACACCTCTATTTATAGTTGTAGAATGAAGAAGTTGTGATGAAGACAATCTTCATTTGGCCAATCAGATTTATTGTAACGTGACAATGTTTGATTATTCGAAATATGCCACTTGTACACACGTGATACATTTTTATTAACTTTTGATTTGGCTAGGCATGCCATATTATTTTGACACATGACATGATCATATTGACTTCTTTATCTAACTTGGTATGCCACGTTATTTGACACATGACATTAAATTGAGCCTCTAGAATAAGGTGACATATTGGGCTTAACAATTACGCTCTTCATTTGTAGTTCAATTTTACGAACTAGCCCAATGAAGTTGGACTTTAATTAAAATTGTCCTTTACTTCAATTAAGTCTTTTCAAGATTTTTAATCTTTTAAAGATTAGACTTGAAGTATTTATTTGATGCTTTAATTGAATATTATTTATAAAAATCATGGACCAATATATGTTATATGAAAAGGAAATACTATATTAAGAAAAAATATTTTCATTTATAGTAATAACAATAACAATATTTGGCTGCCCAATGTTAGGTGAGAGAAGTCCTACTCTAGCTAATACGATGTAAAATTAGATTTTGGGCCTAATCCACACTCAAAAGTTAGCGTTGGATGAGATAGGTCTCACTCCAATAGGATGTAAAGTTAGGTCTTAGGCCTAACTCACACCCAAAAGCTAGCTCATTAAAGAGAGAAGGATTATTCAAACCTTTTAAGGAGACCATCCATCTCATTAACCACTAATGTATGTGAGACGTTTTTCATTTTGATACAACATCGAAGAATCATACCCCAAAAACTAGCTATTGAGGTGGGAGAGCCCAAGATTACATAAGCGCTACATCCTTTCCATTTTAATCGATGTGTAAATTTTTGCAATAGAATCATGACAAACCAATACTCTCCACATCCATCGTCCTTGATGGCTCCACTCTAGGAAACCTTCTCTCTACCACAAGTAGGTAGCTCTTTTCAAGTAGCCCTTTTTAAGTCAGGTGCCCAGGCACCTCTATGACACGGTGGGCACGAAGGATGATGGGAGAATCTCATACCGTTGATACAACGCAGGGAAAATCACACCTAAAAAACTAGCTATTAAGATCGAAAGGCCCAAGGTTATAAAAATTCCACATCAGTTTTCTTGTTGTAAGACTTTTTACTATAAGATTATATAATGCATTCTCTAACAGAATCGATCAAATAACTTATTCTTAGAGATCTGCTTGCAGTTCTTGTAAGGCAACATTTTTTACAGGGCACTCATATAAAGTGAGATATTTTACCTGACATATAATTAAAATGAGATGTAAGTCTCGAGATACTGGAGGTAAATCTCCAATTTTGATTTTAGAAGTAAAGTTTACGAGTCAACTAATTAAAAGGATTGAGTCCAAAACCTCTTTGATCACTTCGATATTTTGCCATTTGGCTTGTACTTAAAGTAAATTGTATATAATATAACTTGTTGACTTAGTTCTACATGTGCCCTTTAATTTTGATTGCTCCAAATTTGACAATTATGCTTCTTTTTTGATAAAATATAAGTTGACTAGGTTCTACTAGCCAAAACTTTTTATTTTATTATAAATTATTACAAAAGTGTATCTCCAAAAACAAGAGTAAACTTCCTTGAGAAAACAGAACTAACCTGGTTACTAATCATGGACAAATTCATAATCTTTTTTTTTTTGTTCTCCATATTATTTTCCATGACGGTGAAAACAAAGAAATAAAAGAAAATGACACTTTTTGCATGAATAAATATTTGCCGGCTAAATGGACAAGAGAATTAAAACTTGTCTCTAACATTTTTATTTATCAAAATTTTACATTTGTAAGTCATATATATTCCTCATAAAAAAGAATTTTGTGAGATTCGCGTCGAGCAAGGACCATAATGGGGTGTGTTCTAGGCAAGGGTTATGGCTTTTCTCCAAATAGACTTGAGAGGATGAAAGTTGAGAATGGTTATGTTAAAGGAAGTGGAGTTGAAAAACAACGACGAAGAGAACAACAACAACCACAACCACAACAAATTAGGGATAATAATATGGGAGGGAATTATGGGAGGATTCATGTAGTAGTTGAAGAAGAGAAAAGAAATGGTACTAGAGATCAAAAGGAAATGATTAAAGGAAGGGATGGAATTGGAAATGGAGTTAAATTAATTGGAAAAAATGATCAATCACAAAGAGGTACAAGTGGTGGTAATGGTAGGAAAATAGGAGGAGATGAATTGGTGGATATTGGATGGCCTAAATGGCTTGTTGATAATATTCCAAAAGAGGTTTTGGTTGGTTTAGTTCCAAAGACTGCTGATTCATATGAAAAACTTGCTAAGGTAAGTTACTTTCAAGTCGGATTCAAGATTTTAAGTTTTTAATGCAAAAAATATCTCGCGTTGAAATAGGGTACGTATGAGAAATAGTCACACCCTAAGGGAGTATGATATAGGTACATACGTAGTCTATTCTAATACAAGTATCAATGGTTGATTCCACGGATATCACATATAGACAACTTTATAGTACCGTTGCTCTAGGGTTGCATCCTAAGTGATCAACAGTGTTCCCACTTATCTTCCAGCATGACTCGAACTTTGATGAAGGTGTTCAACCACTTAACCAAACCGAGTTCAAAGTTTAACACAATTTCTTGAATATTTTTGCAGGTAGGGCAAGGGACATATAGCAATGTGTATAAAGCTAGAGATAGGAAGAGTGGGAAAATAGTAGCTTTAAAGAAGGTTAGATTTGACACATCTGAGCCAGAAAGTGTGAAATTCATGGCAAGAGAGATCATAATATTGAAGAGACTTGATCATCCAAATATTATAAAGCTTGAAGGATTAGCCACTTCAAGAATGCAATATAGTCTTTATTTGGTTTTTGATTTCATGCAATCTGATTTAACTAAACTTATCAATCACACTCAAGGAAGACTGACTGAGCCTCAGGTGAGTAACTACTTATTTTCCTCATTTTATAATAATTATATATCTAATTGCACAATAATTTAGAGAAGTATTATGTGGTAATATTGTGAGTCTAATTAATTTACTTAATGTTTTTCTTGAAAATAGTTGCAACTTGGAGGGGTCTTATATTTATCACTGTTAAAAAATTGTCAAAAATCGACCTCATGAGGTTGGTTAGATTATTTTTTAGGACAAATAATGGGAATCAGCCTTCAGAGGTTGATTTTTTATACGAAAAATAAATAAATTTAAAGAATAAAATATGGTCTTAAACCAATAAGCACCAACAATCTCGTGGTAAATAGGGATGGCAACGGGGCGGTGCTGGGCGGATGCAGGGCGAGTTTAGAGCTATGCGGGGCGGATGCTGGTTTAAAGTTATGTGGGGCGGGGCGGGGCGGGTTGAAGTAATTATTTTTAAAACTAATGCGGGGCGGGGCGGGTTGAAGTAATTATTTTTAAAACTAATGCGGGGCGGGGCAGGGCAGGTTGCGGGTTTAAAAACTCAAATAGGAATTAGAACAAAATTGAATATTTGTAATTAGTAAAAATCAAAGATATAAACTTTTTGTATTAAACATTGACTTTAATTTTATTTTTTTTCTAAAATTTAAATTATACACGTCCGATAAATTATTAGTTAAAATGTTAATTAGAAACTTTTAATTAACGATTAAGAAACAATTGTTGAAATGTCAACTAAAAATAGTTAATTAGTGAAAAATTAAAAAAAATTATGAATTCTAATTTTTCATATTAAATTCAATTAAAAAATAAAAAACTTAAAAATTTAAGCAGAGTGAATTTATGCGGGACTGAATGGGACGGGTTAAAAATGAAAAAAATCACCATGTGGGGCGGGGCGGTTTAAAATAAATTGCGGGTTGAGCTCAACCCGCCTCACACCCACTAGTGGTAAAAGTATGTCCTACCATAATAAAGATGGAGATTTGAACACCATATAGTGCATTCTATTATACTGTAATAAAAAAACTGATCAAAATTTTCAAAAAAACTAATGGCGAATTTAGAAATTTTATATTATGAGTGCTCACATATTTTTAATTTGAAAATTGTTATACAAAATTACTGCTCAGTTAATATACTATTAAATTTTATACGTAAATAATAGTGTTTAATTTGTCACAAAAATAATGGTACTTAAGCGCCCATAGTACAAAACATACGTTTGTCACTGGTTTTTATAGTTTTTTTAGTAGTGTATTTTATTCTCTATATTACATAATATAAAATAATAGTATATAAACTGACTCATAATTTATATTTATTTTATTTAGGTGTGATTGTGAAAGGAGAATCAAACATTACAATTAATATATAAATAACTCTCCCTTCAAACCAACAAACAAACGACTCCTAATAGTGTAATATACGTATTTATATAGTCAATATATATAAGTTAAATCGATTTGCATTGCAGGTAAAACGTTACATGGAGCAATTATTATCTGGACTTGAACATTGTCATGAGAGAGGAATATTGCATAGAGATATTAAGGGATCAAATTTGCTAATAGACAAAAATGGGATGCTCAAAATTGCAGATTTTGGACTTGCAAATTTTTATCAAAAAAAGACAAAGAGGCCCCTCACAAGTAGAGTTGTGACACTTTGGTACAGAGCTCCAGAACTAATTTTGGGTTCTACTGATTATAGTGTGGGAATTGATCTTTGGAGTGCTGGTTGCCTTTTGGCTGAAATGTTTGTTGGAAGACCTATTTTGCCTGGTAGAAATGAGGTAAAACATTTTTTTTTAAATATTCGTAACGATCCGACTTGAGAATGTGGATTAGCAAGAAGTTAAGAATTGATATCTGATTAGAAATTCAATCAATATTTTTTTTGTGTGAAAAAAGTTTAAGTTTAACTTTATATTTGTTTGTTTTCATTTACAGATTGAACAACTTCACAAGATATTTAAGTTATGTGGTTCCCCAACAGAGGAATATTGGAAGAAAGTGAAGCCACCAACAACATTTAGACCACCGCAACACAAGCCATGTTTTGGACAAAATTTCCCCAATTTGCCTCATTCTGCTTTTCCCCTTTTATACACACTTTTGTCTATTGAGCCTCACTTGCGTGGCACTGCTGCTACTGCCCTACAAAATGAAGTAAGTCTATCATCGTTTGACTTAGTACGGTATTGTATAAAATTATTCATAAATATTGATGTGATCGAAAATTATTTCACTAAGAGTAATAGCTGAATTTTAAAGTTAAGGTGATATTTTTTTGAGAGGACTAAAAAGGAAAAGATATCACATAAAATAAAACGAAGGGAGTAATAATTTTTCATATGTTGTCATGCCTAAAGACATGGTATTTAGTTTGCACATGAATTGAGTGATATGTGAAAGGAAAAAATAGTACTCCCTTTCATTCTATTTTACTTGACATTCTTTGATTCAACACGATGTTTAAGAAAAGAAAGAAGACTTTTTGAAATTTTTGGTCTAAAATAATTCTTACATATTTGTGTGGCTCAAATTCATTTCATTAAGGATAAATGAAAATTTTAAAGTCAAATTATTTCTAGTTATAGTAAGGTGATATTTTTTTTACGATAGATTAAAAAAAAAGTCATATAAAATGAGATAGAGGGAGTATAAATCTGAAGTTGAATTGAAAAAGGATATTTGAAAGTTGAAGTTGTGTTTCGATATACATTTCACTTTAAAAAATGTTGAAGTTTTGTGATAGGAATTTTTTTACTTAAAAAATTAATTAGTGACGGAGCCAACAATTCAAAAAAAAATAAAAATTCAGTGCTTATGTATACGTAAAAACAAATTATGTTTACGTATTTTCATTGAATTCTATTTTAAATTCAGGATATTGGGTATTTTAAATTATTGTGATTATTGGTGAATTTGAGCCCTGGAATATACACACACTAGTCACTTTTTTTTATCTCTCATCTTTAATAAATTGTCAAAATCCATGTCCATATCCTGGAGTTCTCCTAATAAAAAAAAGAATGACAAATAATTAATTACAATTCCAAAAGTTTGAAAAGTAACTATAAATAAATTAATTACAATTACAAAAGTTTGAAAAATAACTATTTATGAATTTCATCCATATTATTGAGCACTAAATTTTTATTTGTGAACATTGTGTTAGTTCTTTACAACAAGTCCATTAGCATGTGGGCTCTCTGAACTGCCTGTCATCAAAGTAGAAGAGGATGGACCTGCCCAATCCATTGATATCACAAGGTATATTTGATTTTACATGTCTTATCTTCACCTACTACACACCTCTTCCTTTATCAACTTCTGCTCTCAAATTTCACAAGTTAGATTTTAACATTACCTCATAGATATAGAGGACTATTTTCGAAAGACCCTCGTCTCAAAAATATCAAGCTTCAAAAGTAGAAGATACCAAATATGAAAACACATGATAATATACAAATACAATAAAAGTAACAAATATACGACGGATAATAACAAGTAAGGGTGTCAAAATGAGCCCAAATATAGGTAACGTCCCTTCCAAAATTTTATGAGTTGAGCTCAAAATAATTTGAATTGGGTTCAATCTCAACTCATTCAAGCTTCAACCCATTATGAAAAAATCTTCAAATTAGCCCAATTGAATATCCAATTTCAACCCATCCGTTTGGCACCCCTAATAACAACACAAGACTAATCCTACATACTAGCCTACTATATCACAAGGTATCGTACCCCTATTAGCCTATTAATCTTCTACTCTAATACACGACCTCCACTCCTAAGGTCATGTCCTCCGTGAGATGAAATTGCGTCATATCTTGTCTAATCACCTGTCCCAAATACTTTTTCAATCTACTTCTATCCCTCCATATAACCCCTAAATTCAACCTCACACCTCTTAACAGGAGTGTCGATACTTTTTTCTTCTGTATAAACATGTTTGTAAATTACTACCATTGCCCAAATGCTATAATAATTACTCATATGTAATAATCATTAAAATGATTATCATTGTTCTAGCTAGTAGGTAAATTGATTATCCTTTTAGACAATAATCATTAAAAAGAGAGACTTTAGAACCAAGGCAAGTCACATTATATGTCACAAAATATATAGTTAATAATTTGCTAAGTTCATAGTATAATCATAGTTTTATTGACATAATCCAGTGTAATACAAGATGATAATTATTATATCACGAGCACAAATTAAAGAGACATCATTACATATTATTTAATACAAGTAATTATTTCTTTTATCTTTTTTCCTTTATTTTTGGGTGGTGTCTGCTTGTGGTCCCTTTTTTTATTTTGTTAATTCCAGAATTTAATCCTCGTGATATTCAATAAAAGATATTCGAGTCTTAAGTAATCTTATTGTATAATTATGGTCCCTGCAATAATGAACTGCATAAATATTTATTTATAATAATAATAATAATATTATAACTATACATCCTATAGAGTGTGGTACCTCAATTATAGTAAGATAAAAAGACGAGAATTTAACTTTATTTCTACTATTTCAAATCATTAGACCACACGTGCTCTTTGATGCAGAATTAGAAAATAGATCATCATTTCGTTAATGGTTATATTTATAAAAAAGAAATTTATACTACTAATGATAACTAAATGGTGTGTATCTATTTCAAGAATACACATTTCTACTTGGAGTGCATAAAATGAATTTTTTTTTCATAGTTCTTTATTTAGTTATTTTCTTGTCTTTTGCTATAATTATTAATAAATAAAAATAAATTGCTTTATTTTATTTTCCAATTTGTTTTTCCACAGGAAGAAATCTTCAAAAGGCAAAAGGGTTAGGAAAAATAGGGAGGGCTATAGAAAATTGCTCTCCAATATTTCTGAACACCCAAAAGAGGTAAATTCTTTTTCTTTTAATTATGTTTTTCTCTTAATCCTGTGAGAAAATATACTCTGCTCGACTCAAATTATATATTGTGATTTTTAAAATTGATTATCTCAATTTTTTTCTTTTTTGGTAATTTCTTACATGACATATATAAGACCACAAGATTAAAAGAATATTTTAGTCATATTGTTAATTATTATTTTTTATTTCATTTATCTCTATTTTCATCTTAAACCCAAATAATGATAACATAATTTTTAATCACTCTCTCTATTTTGATTTAAAAAATTAACTAATAATTCTACTAAAAAAAACTAAAAAGGACACATTATGCCATAATTGCTTCCACATGCATCCAACAATATACCAAAAATAAATAAATAAATGGATTTATCATTCACATGTTATAAGATTTTAGTAATATATCATGGATACAATACAACCCTTCTATCCTTAATCATATATTTTTAATTTAAGCCCTTGAACTAAAATAAAATAAAAATTGGCAGAAAAAAGAATTTTACATCATTCAAATTTAAATTAATTTATATTTTAATATAAATATCAAACACCAAATAAAAACTAAAAATTACAATTTTATTACATGCATTTGGATTTAATTATTTTATTTTATTTATATTATGAGCATATAAAAATTAAACTCGTTAAATTTTATCCTAATTTTGATTGAAACAGGAAGAAAAGCAGCAAGGGGAGTCAAGTAATGGTGCAAGTAGTAGTAATTCATTTTCCTTAAGCATGATTAATAATAATAATAATAATAATAATAATCAAATCCCTCCTCCATCACCAACTCCATTTTTCAAAAATATTAATAAATTTTCTAAAACTGAGGCACATCCTAATGCTCTTAAAAACATAAAAAATCATCCAATTTTATTAGCATCTAATAGTGAATTAACAAAAAATTATGAAGATAATAGATTGAGCCTTCATCGTAGGGCAATCTCCACCATTGATTTCAGAAATAATCATCATCTAATGGACCACAACATCTCCAAGTTATTTAGTTTTGAAGATACAAGTTAATTACATATTATTAGTTTTTCGAAAAATCTGTGGTCGCTACCCTTTAGGTGCGTATAGAGTAGTTATATATTATTAGTGAATTTTGATTTTGATTCGTGTGATATTTGATCAAGTGTATTAAACCTTCAATTATTAATTGATGTGTTATGTTGAGCTTGTATTGTTATTCATAATTGAGGGTAATATGATTCTAAAAATGATATAAATAAAATATTTTATATAGAGGGACAAAAATATATATTTTTTTTTTAATTAAGTGAAGGTTATGGTGAGTTGGATATCATAATTAATGGATATTGAAAATGCAATTATCTCATTAATTAATTAGAAATGATGCTCTTTTTTTGTTTAATTTAATTATTAACTCGTGTATTTTGTCTGAGTATTATTTTAATTAATTACTTGATGAAATAAAAACTACAATATGCAAAGACTTTCTTGCTTACCTAAATTTCTTGATACAATAGCATGAAAAATAAATGATAATCTGATATAAATTATTGTAGTACATTAATCATATGAAAAAAATTAAATTGTGTTGTAGTATGTACTTATATTTAAATTTAGGACGGTTGAAAGAGCCCAAATAACTCATTGTTCAACGCGATTTAAAATTGAGCTAATATTAACTCAAGTGTGAGACATTTTATAACAATTGCCAACTTAGATCGCGAACTTCTATCCACTTTACGTCTTCGCTATATTGCAGGGTTTGCCAAATTACTTTTGGTCATACTCAATAGGAATGGGTCTTAGGTCCTAGGTTAGGTTTGACCTTGAGTCTCGAATTAGGGGTCGAATCGGATCTTGAATTGTGAGTCAACGATGGGACTAGGATCTCATGTCTGGGGTCATGGTAGATCTCGAGAATCTAGATGTTTCAGGATAGGGCCAGGTGTCGAGTCCTAGGTGGGAGTCGGGGTCAGGGCTTGGGTCATGAAGAGTTGTCAAATGGGGTCAACTCATCAACTTGCTTCTCCAATCTCTTTCAATGAATTTAACACTATTGTGTTTTGACACGTTAACTTTGTTGCATAAAAAAGAAAAGATTAAGACATAATCCCACTAATTTCAACTTAATGCTCAAAGAGATAGTGGGGGTAATGGGGACAACAATTTTGTAGTCGGACCCTTCTCCGGACTCTGCACATAGCAGGTGTTTTAGCGCATCAAGTTTGTCCTTTCATTTCTAGTTATTTATCTTATTTTGACTTGATATAAAGTTTCAAGAATTAAACAAGATTATTGAATCTTGTGATCTTGAGTTAAAAATACGTAGAATATATCAAAATGATATTCAATCTTGTGATCTTAAACATATTACATGAAAAACTAGAATTAAAAAGTTGTCAGAAATAACGATAAGACGTTCTTTTCGAAGCAGACTGAATAAGACAAATTGAAGTAGTAAATATTGAACGTTCATAAAAATATCTTGGATCTGTCCCTAAGCAAGCAAAACCACAAATTAGCAATTCCAACTTTGGCTAAACTTCATTCAAAACTAACCAAACAAGTAGATGAAAACACATATGTACAATAATCATGTTTCCACTCATCACACACACATCATGTTCATATAACCACCATACAAAAAACCTTCAAGAAACCATTTAATTTGTTACATGGCAATATCAAGAAGAAGTAGTCAAAATATAAGATTAAGTTCTCCTCTAATTAAGCTTAACTTTAAGCACACCACTAATCGTAATAATTATCGGAGAATTTGCTCTTAATCCACTTGAAGCTGTTCATCAAAGATGTTTTAACCTTACCTTCCATGGAATACATGTTATAACTAGCTATCCTCCTCCTCCTCTTCGTCTCCGAATTTTCTACCACAGGTCCATTGAAGCTAAAAGATTTCGTTCGATCCTCGAAATCAAATCTTGCTTCTTTGTAAGATGCAGAGTGATAAGGGAAAGATTTACTCTTCTCCATGATCAAGAAAAGAGAAAAGCTCAAAATGGTATATTAGTTAGAACAAGATGAAGTAGGAAATGTGTATATCTTATGTGTATATATAAAAATGGACTTTGGAAAATGCAAATATGTTATATTGTACCTTAGTGGGTTTTATGCATGGGCCCAGAAAGTGACTTGGAATTAATATTTTTAGAAGATTGTGGTTGATTCGAGATTTTTTATTTCTTTGATAGATATCATCATCTAATGGTTTTGTTTGTCCTTCAAATGTGTTGGTCTTTAAAATAATTATCAGTTAAATAAATTGATTTTTAGTTTTTATCTTTCGCAATTAAACTTTTGCCCTAAGGGATATAAGTTCTTTAAGGACATGTCGTATAATTTATAGAATATTATGATATGAAAACATAAATTTAAAAGGACAAAATAGGGGAAAAAAGTGTAAATGACCCGGATATCATAGGATAAAATATTGTAATATATTATTTTCTCTCTCTCAATTTACGTGGCACATTCAGATTTCAATATTGAAGCAAATCTTTTTTTTTTTGATAATAATATTTTCATGTTTTTTTAAAAATATTTTAAACTTTTAATTATTGTGATTTATAGCATTTTTTTAATGTAATTTTTTCAAATATATAAGAGAAGTCTTTTGAAAAAATTATATCCGAACTTATGATTAAAGTTAAATTATTTAATTTTTAAAATTTGAACGATAACACATAAATTGAGACAGAAAGAATAAGTAATAGCTGGATTTGGTGGATGTGTGGGTATTTGGGATATGATGAAGAAAAAGTGTCCACTTTGAGAAATTTAAGGCTTATTTTGGTACAACATGATAAAAGATAGTATCAAGTAGTGGTTGAGCCAATCTTGGGTAGTGACTAATGTCCATAAGCTTATTATATACTAATAATATTTTTTAATTTCTAATCTTCTTTTTATTAATTGTTATAATATACACAAGGAAAATAATTAGATTGTTTAAAGTTGGGTATATATTCTTGAGAAAGTGTGTAGAAACCAAATTATTTTTAAACAATTTTGAGGGTGGTAAGTTCAAATAAAAGATAGTAAGTATCATATATTTTTAATTTTATGTTTGTGTTTGGACATGCAATATGCATTTATAATTTCAAATCATGATTTTATATTAACGTTTAGACATGTAATTTGAAATTATAATTTTAAATACAAATTTGATCCAAAATTTATAAAATATAAATAATTATTTATAAAAGGAACATAATTTTTTGCTATTTATTTTTTGGGCAAATTTCATATATATACAATAAAAAAGTTTGTTTACATAAAATATAACGAGTAAAGTTCACAAATATCCCTTTTAGGGGATGGTGTTGATAAAATGGCCCCAATAAGCGTGACTTTGCAAAAATATCCCCAAATTCCTTTAAAAATTTATTTTGAGACAAAATTGGCCCTCAACTATTTCATAAAATTAACTTCTGTCTTATAGACAAGATCTTGCACTGCTGAATGTAAGTATAACTTATCTAAAACACTAAAACCCTTTACTTAGAAGCAACAACAAGAGTAACTTATGCCTCATGGGCAAGATGTTACACTATTATGCTCAGTATAATTTCTGAGATACGCTATAACTCTTACTTTTGAGGCAATACCTACTTATGCCTGATGGGCAAAATCTTGCACCTTTGAATGTAAGTATAATTTATTGAACATGTTATAACTCTTGCCTTTGAGTTATTTATTGAAAAAGACATTTATCAAAAAAAAAAATCTTATTTTAATTATGAATCTAACAAACAATGTATAAGTTTTAAAAAAATAACTTTGTTTTATAGGCAAGATCTTACGCTGTTGAATATAAGTATAACTTATCAAATACACTAAAGCACTTGACTTAGAGGCAACAACAAAATTAACTTATGCCCCAGGGGCAAGATGTTGCACTATTGTGCTCAGTATAAGTTCTGAGCTACGCTATAACTCATGCCTTTGAGGCAATACCTACTTATGCCTCATGGACAAGAAAGGAAAGACCAGAAAAATAATTTGGTCAACTTAAAATTGAAAAATGGGTATTTTTGTAATACTTTTCTTATTGGGGGTAAAAAATCAAGACTAGTCCATTTTTGAGACACTCAATGTCATTTTCTCAAATATAACTCACTTTTCCTTTACATAAAAAAAAATAGCCCAAAAAGGTTATGGGCTCAACACAAATCAAATCAGTCCAATGTCATTAGACCATTTTTGCTCAAAAATAGCCCCAATTCGAAAAAAATTACTTTTTTTTTTTGACAACGTTTTTTTAAAAAAAATATTTTATTTTTTTTTGCTGTGACTTTTTATATAAAAAAAGAAAAAAAAACATTTTTTTCAAAAAAAAACACATGTATTTTTTGGGTAGTACTTTTTCCGAAAAAACTTATTTTATTTTGTTATGGCTTTATATATATATATATATATAATTAAAAAATTTCAAATAATTTTTTTAAATTTATTTTTTTCATGTATCAATTATGTATACAAGTGTATAAACATGTATCAATATTATATAAATAGTTTGTAAACGTGTATCGATATTGTATAAATTGTATACAAATGTGTGTCAATGTTGTATAAATAGGTATGAAATATATCGACATTATATAAATGTTGCATAATTGTGTATCAATATTGTATAAACAATTATATAATGTATCGAAATTGATATTTATTTGACTATCATGCATTCCAACCTTAATAAATAAAAAATGAATAAGATATAATAAAACGACATAAATATTTAAAAAAATCACAAAAGAAATGAAACAATTTAAAAAAGAAAAAAGCTTTAAAAAAAGCAATAAAAATTTTGAATATTAAATTTTTTTTATGTTAAAAAAATTTTAAAAAAGAGAGGCTAAATGGGCAAATAAAAATGATGTTATTTTACCCACCGCCTAAAAAAATAAAAAAATAAAAGAAGAAAGAATGAAAAGGGAGAAAAAAGGAGGTAAAGTTGCCGAAAAATAAAGAAAAAAGCAAAAGAAAAAAATTTAAAAAAGACAAAAAAGGCCGAATGGCCATTTCAAAAGAAAAAAAAAGAATAAAGAGAAGAAAAAAAATAAAGAGAGAGAGAGAAAAGGCCCCGAAAAAAAAGAAAATAACAAAAGAAATAGCTAAAAGGACTATTTTAAGTAATTAAATAAATTTGAATAAAAAAAATAGAAAATCACCTAAATATCCCATATTTAGAAAATATTTACCATTTATAGCAATATAATTTTTTTAATCATATACAGCGAATTGATTTTCACCTCAATTTCTTCTCCACTTTTTTTGTTAAATTTTACTTAATTTTCTCTCCAATCTCCCATTGCTATCTTTTGTTAGAAATGATAATAAAATAAAAATATATTTAATTTTGATAAATATTAATTTAAAGACTTTCACTTATGTAATTTTTTCTTTAAAAAAATAAAAATTATGGATCATTAGCCCACGTAATTATCCCTCATTTTTTTGTGGGGAAAGTTGTTAAGAGTGGCATCACCAAGACACCAACTATGGGAAATGGAGTTACCAAGTTGCGTGAAAGTCCACTCACATAGCGTCATAGCCCATAGGTATTGTGGGCTCTGCAACATGGAAATGTGGCCCACAGCATGGAAATGGGCCTACTGTGGGCCCAATGCCTCCTCCAAAAGACAGAAAGTAGCAGTAAGTGGGCATTCCTCTTTCAAGATGTCTAAAAACTAGTTTCATGATTTTACTTGTGGGCCTACCTTGTTATATGGAAAAAAAGAGAGTAAATTTCATAAATGATAAATATATAAAATCTAATTATGTTTTATAATTATAATTTGAATAATTATATTTCGTAAATATAGTTATAGCAACGTTTGTATAATTCATCCAATATTTGTATATATTTGTATAATTTTCTATACAATGCACAATTTTTGTGTAGCATTTGTATATTTCATTATACAATTCGTGCATAATATTTGTACAATTACCTATACAATTAGACTTGCACACAATTTTTGTATAATTATGCATAATGTTTGTATAAATCGCGCAAACTATACAAAACTCAACCTGTATTTAGAGTTAGATATTTACCACGAGTCATAATTAATTCAAGTTATAACTATGTTAGCTAATTAACTTGTATATGTTTAAAATAAGACTAATCTATCTATACTATATTAAAAGTGTAAAGACCCTTAGAAATGTTGTTTGAAGACTCCGCTTTAGACAAAATCATCTTTTTACCATTTTTCTTTAAATTATTATTTAATCATATTTATAATATTGACTTTTAAAATATATGGAAAGAAGTACTAAAATAATTAAGGACTTCTAACCATGAAAAAACTCTTAAATCTTTCTTATTTGATATATTTCTACTTCTTCCTTATTTGAAACAAGACAATATCCTATAATTGCTAAGGAAAATTCTAATTTACCATGGGTTCTAATTAGTTATATAGGACTTTTGTAAATAAATAATTTATCAAAATTATTGAATTAATTTTTCTCTCTAATATTTGTTATAAAAAAAGGTACACGTTTTGATCACGCGCAAAGCGCGTACAGTATGACTAGTACTATACTAAAAGTGTGAAGGCCCTTAGAAATGTTGATTGAACTTTTTACCCTTCATTAAAAAACTTTTCTTTGGACAAAATTGTCTTTTCACCCTTTTTTTTTAAATTATTATTTTAATAATATTAAATATAATAAAAATGAAATTAAAAAAAACCCTACACAAAGAATCCTTTTCAAACTAAAATAGACTTGGTCTAAAAGAAAATTAATCAAAAAAAGGGAAAAAAATAAAGGAAAACAATGTTCAAATTAGTAAAAAAATAAAGGAAAAAAAGTTCAAATTAGTTATAAAGAAAAAGAAAATTAAAGGGTAATAATTAATTACAATAAAAGTATAGCAGTAGTAGAACTATATGTTACTTTTTAATAGGTTTTAAACCTTTTTTTCTTTTTTAAAAATTAATTAGGTGAACGTTCAAATTAGTCACAAAATAAAAATAAAAATTAAGGTAATCACTAATCACAATATAAGTATAGCAGTAGTAGAACTATATGTTACTTTTTAATATGTTTTAAACTTTTTTGTCTTTTTAAAAAGTAAATAAGGTGAAGTTTACCATATTTTCATAAAAATTGCATCACCCAGTTTTTTACTGTTTTTTTCCAAATAATTTTGTTTCGTTTGACGATACAACATTACGTATCGAGGGAAAAAACTTGGGTGAGTCTTTCAAATTTTATTCATTATTTAATATAAAAATAATATGTTACTTTCACTTAATAATTTTTTCTTAATCTTCTTTCTAGATATACTTGGAATATTTAAGAGTTCAAAGATCTTCATTGGAGAAA
>JBCEWC010003014.1:0-31887 GCA_038996855.1 Solanum aculeatissimum | reverse complement strand
TAACCCCGGGTGCCCCATAGTGGAAATCCCATTTTCTCCCTTGCCCTTAGAGATTAATGTTATGTGTTATGTGCAAGAATGCTTATCTCCTTTTCCCGTAATTGTCCCCATAGTTTGAGTTCCTAGTCCCCAAGTCCTTAGAACCTATGTGCTATGTGGTTAGCTTCCACGCTTTCGAACCGATGATGTGTGTAATGATGCTATGATGGATTGATCGAGGGTCTTCGGGTCCTCTTTCGCCATGTTACATCTAGGCCCCCTTTCCGGGTCGTGACACTTAAACCATAGGATAGTTGGTTAGGAGAGGATCTTAGACCTTTGTTCTCACTAGTCCACTTAGCCTAAATAACCAACCAAATGTGTAATGTATCCCTTGATCTCAATGTTTGAGCTTGACAAATACCTTTTCTTTGTAAACACCTAATGAACCTGACCTTAACGACTGATAAAACCTGAAATTGGCCCTAGTCCTTCCTTGAGCATCGTGCACCTTGATTGAGGCAAAAATCCTAAGTTGAGGGTGGCTACCCATAGTGGACCTGGTTCAAATGATAGATATTGTGCACCTCAACACAGGTCAAAAGCCTAAGTTGAGGGTGGCTAACATAAGGGGAAATCATGAAAAAATGAGAGGGAAACTAGTGATACAAAAAAAGAAAGAAAAAAGCTAAAAAGGGTGCAAGAAAAATAAAGAATTTCCTAAACAATGTGCTAAAAGTGTGCAAATTCAAGGCAATGAGCTAAAGATGAGTAAAGTACCCTAAAAAGCTTAGAATGGGGGAAAATGGGAGAATGAGATAAAAGCGATGGGCTGGTAAGGCAAAAGTGTAGAAAACCGCAGTGTCAAGGAGGGCTTTTAGTCACTATGTTCCCAAAACATCACACCAAAGCCCCCTGAGCCTACGTTACAAGCTTAGAAAGTCCTGATGTGATCCAAGTCCAATTAGTCAAAGGTGATAGTCTTGAGTATAAGGGCAAGCATATGGTATTGGTTATAGTATGTAAATATCTTTTGTAAGTGTGAGTGATTTTGTACAGTCCCAAGTATTCAAACTTAAAACATCATTGAGAGTATGCGATGGGACTTCTTTTTGTGAAGGTATTTGCATTACAGTGTTGATGTTAGACTAAGACAATAATTGTTGCTTATCACTGATCATCTTGCTTAGCATAGTTGCACTATTAAGCATGTTTGATATGCATCAGATTTTTCAACGGCTATCTGATACTTGGTTTTGAATGTTGTAGGTATCTGTTCTTGAGCTTGATATGATGTTTGTAATTAGATTGAAGTCTGTGTGATACTATGCTGCATATATAAATTGAGTCTGTCGCTTGAGGACAAACAATAATTTTAAGTTAAGGGTGTTGATATGCTGTCAAAATACAATACTTTTGATGCTTAAAACATGGAATTTTATGTGTTCTCAAAATCATGTTAGTAGATTTGACATGTTCTTATGTTTATTTTGTAGGATTACAGAGTTGGCACGAGTTATGGCGAAAGTGTACTGTAAATGTTGCTTTTCAGAATCCACGAAACCCTTTATGGGTTATGAAATGGTTAATGATCCATAGAGAGGGGTTCTTAGTAAATTCCAGTGAAGGATAATTTTTAAACATGATTCTACGACATGTGCATATGAGCCATAAAATAATCCATGAGTCGTAGAGTTAGTGTCGTGCCCTGAGGATCAGAAAGTGGAGGTTTGCTAAAATGTGTACAAATAAAATCCTTTACGAGCCATGGAATCTTCTATGGCCCAAAGAGGTGTCTCAGAGAAAGTTCTCCAGAGTTAAAGACGACCATCCACAAAACCCCGACTATGGGTTGTGAAACACTATATAGCCCGTAGATGTTGTCCGTAGAGTATGTTGACTCAGTTTTCCTAATTCATTTTGGATTTGTATTTTATACATTATAAATAGGTTTTTAGGTTGTTTTTTGAAAAGGTTTCTAGAGAGTTTGAGTGTTAGACATATTTTGGTACTTTTAGTGAGAGAAAACAACATTCTTTTGTTCTTGATTTGTAATTGCAATTTCCATTGAAGAGTTGGATTTCATCTGCTTCAATTCCTTTGTGTAAGTTCTCAATTATGTTATTGAGTATCATGATTCTTGCATCTACACTAACTATGAGTAGCTAAATCCACAACTAGGGTTGTGAGAACCATGAAGAACTAACAAGGTAAAATCAAATAAATTCGTAATTCTTAGAATGTTTGTATGAATATATTAATTAATTCTTTTTAGCTAAAATACTTTTTAACGGATGGCCAGTGTTAGAACTCGCCTAGTGTTACTTGCCCCATCCAGGAAGTAATGAATAGGAAAAGAGAATAATTAATAAGATTTGATGACATTTTCTTGTCTAATCAACCTAACTAGATCAAGGAGAGGTTGAACTGAACAATAGATAAGGCTTAGTAGTGTCACACTATGGAGATCGATCAAATCCCATAGTGAAATTTACCTCTATGCTCAATAAAAGGTTTAGGTAAACTTAACTTACCATTCTGCATCTATACATCATAAAAGGTTATAATTATTTGGTAATGAGTTAGAGAAGCATGGGGAACACATCACCCTAGTTAGCTCTTCTCCTGATTTTCATTCACTTGCATTAGTCTAAGTTTATTTTACAATTACAAATATCCCTTTCGAGAGATAAGTATGTTAATCACCCCACTTTACAACTAAACTATTCTGAAGTCTACCATATTCCCTTTAGGTTCAGCCCTAACCTTGGTTAGGTTATATACTTGACAGCGATCTCTTTATCCTTAAAAAAGAGGTATAGTTTGGGTGACATCAGCAACCCCATTTACCAGATTGACTCAGAAGATGTGGTATTTCAATTATCTAAGGAATGTGAGGCGAGCTTTCAAAAGCTCAAGGATTATTCACTTCAACATCTATTGTTGCACTGCCCAAGAAGGGAGTGCAATTTATGGTATATTATGATGCTTCTAATGTTAGTCTAGGTGGTGTGTTGATGCAGAATGGAAAGTTGATAGCCTATTCTTTTAGACAATTGAAGGTTCACGAGAGAAACTTTCCCACCCATGACTTAGAGTTGGTTGTGGTGGTATTTGTGTTGAAATTGTGGAGTCACTCTTTTTATGGGGTGCATTATGAGATCTTCACAGACAACTGGAGTCTTAAATACATATTTTGTCATCCTAATGTGTATATGAGATAACGTAGGTGGTTAGAGTTGCTTAAGGACTATGATATCTCTATCTTATACCACCCCGAGAAGGTAAATATGGTAGCTGATGTTTGAGCCAGAAGGCTACTAGTATGGGGAGTTTGGCATTCTTGAGGTCTAAGGAGAGACCCATAGATTTAGAGGTATATTTTCTTGCTAGATAGAATGGTACATTTGGACATTCCCTTCCTCAGAGTATTTTGGCCTTTGTTAAGGCTAGATCTTCTTTGCTTGATCAGATATGTGCATACTTTGTGAAAAGGTATTGAGAGGTGAAGCCAACACAACTATTATTGATTCGGATGGTGTATTGAGGGTACATGTTAGAGGTTGTATGCCTAAGGTTGGGGAGTGAGAGATATTAATATTAGAGGAGGCCCATTGTGCTAGATATTCCATCCATCTTGGTGTGGCAAAGATGTACCATGATCTAAAATGGCATTATTGATGGTTCAGGATGAGAAGGGATATAGTCAAGTTCGCGGCAAAGTGTTTGAATTGCCAACAAGTCAAGTATGAGCACCAAAGGCCTGGTGCATCGATACAAAAGATGCCCATTCCAGAGTGAAAGTGGGAGAGAGTGACTATGGATTTTATTACAGGTTTTTCTATGGCCTTGGGCAAGTTTGACTCAGTTTGGGTGGTCGTTGATCATTTGACCAAATTGGCTCACTTCTTACCGGTGAAGACTAGCTACAGTGCAGAGCAGCTGGCTAGGTTGTACATCTGAGATATTGTCATATTGCATGGTATGTTAGTGTCTATAGTTGTATCCAGAGGATCAGTGTTCACTTCTCACTTTTGGCGGGCTCTACAAAGTGGTTTGGGTACTATAGTGGATTTGAGTTCAACTTTTCACCCCCAGACAGATGGACAATCAGAGTGCACCATTTCATTTTTAGAGGACACGTTATGGGCTTATGTGATTGATTTTGGGGCTGAATGCGACTGGCACCTACCATTGGCATAGTTCGCATACAACAACTGTTACCATTCCAGCACCAGATGAAACCATTTGAGGCCTTTTATGGTCGGAGGTGTAGATCACCCATGGGATGGTTTGATTCAAGTTTTTCTGATGTGTTGAGTGTGGATCTACTTAGAGATTCCATAGACTGGGTACATTTGATTTAGGGTAGAATTTTGATAGCTTAGAGTCGCCAGAAGAGTTATGTTGATTAGAGGACTAGACCTCTTGAGTTCTTTGTTAGTGATAGTGTTTGGCTAAAAGTTTCACCCATGAAGGATGTGATCAAATTCATAAAGAGAGGAAAGCTCAGTCCCAGGTTCATTGGCCCATTTGAGATTTTGAGGAGAGTTGGTGAGGTTGCCTATTAGCTGGCATTACCACCAAGATTATCATTTGTTCATCCTTTTTATCATGTTTTAATGATCTGCTGGTACATTGTAGATGTGTCCCATGTGATCTCTTATGATTCAGTAGAGTTAGACCTAAATTTGTCCTTTGAGGAGAAACCTATGGCTATTTTGGACAGACAAGTCTAGAGATTGAGATCCAAAGATGTACCTTCTGTGAAGGTTCAGTGGTGACACTGCTCTGTTGATGAGGCTACCAAGGAGTTAGAGGCTGACATGTGGGCTAGATATTTGATATGCTGCCAAAATACAACACTTTTGATGCTTTCAACTTAGGATTTTGTGTGTTTCTAAAGTGATATTAGTTGGTTTGATGTATTTTTGTGTTAATTTTACAAGATTACAGGGATCAGGATGATTTTTGGCCATGTTATGCAGATTACAGGTCTTTGATGATGTATGAAGCACTCTACGAGTCGTGATTTATTCTACGAGCCGTAGATGTGTTCGTGGAATAGATCCAGTAAAAGGCTGATTTTTAGATGTTGGAGATACGTATTATCAGATGAGTAGTAACCCATTTGATGGCCTATATGCTTATTCATGTGTTGAAGATAAAAAAATATGCTAAGTACTGAACTATTATCAGATAGAGGCTCCACGGGTCATAAGTCTGGTGATGAGTCATAAAACATGTTCATACCTAGAGGATTAGAGTTTTGGGGATTTGTAGAAAAGCTAACAAATGAAACCCCTTATGCGCTGTAAGTTAGAAGATGACCCGTAGGAGCAGTTCATATGAGGAAGATAACTTTTGTACAGTGTAGTCTACGAAGGCTAGGTATGGGCTGTGATTTTAACTATGGCCCGCAATCTTGTTTGTCTGATTTTAGTTTTCCTATTTTGTTTTGGATTTGGTTTCTACTTATTATAAATAGATTTTTAGGTTTTTTTGCAGAAGAGAGAATAGTTAGAACGTTGTGAACTCATTACTTGTGACTATTATTTTGTTCTTGGAGATTATTTTTGATCCTATACTTGAGCTATAACATCATGATATCTTGTGAAAATTTCAGCTTTTGTGTTCTTCAATTCATCATTGTAACTGTTTAATCATGCCAATTCATGACATAATTCTTTCATCTACAATGAACATAAGTAGTTAAATCTACAACTAGGGTTGTGGGAACCATGAAGAACTAACAAAGTAAAACCCGGATAATTTGTAATCTTTTGAAAGTGTGCATGTGTGTATTATTTATCCCTTCATTATGAATGCTTTTTAACGGTGGCTAACGTTAGAACTTGCCTAATTCTTACTTACTGGATCAAGGGGGTAATGAATGGGATAATTAACAGGATTCGATACGATTACTCTTGTCTATTCAACCTAAAAAATCAAGGGATGGTTGTACTGGGACAAAGGTAAGAGTTAGTAATGCAACACCTTGGGGATGGATTAAATTACGTAGTGAAATTTGCCTAGCACCTAGATCAAAGGCTTAGGTAAAAATAACTTACCAATTCTGCATGTTACACACTAGAAAAGGTCACAATTATCTGGTTACACTGAGTTAGGAATTCATGGGGAACATAATGCCCTAGTTACTTGTCTCATCGATATCATAACATTTGCACTTGATTATTTGTTGTAGTTTAGGTTTAATTATTGTATTTTACAAAAAACCCCTCCCTCGGAAGATAAGTAGATTAATTTATCTTAATTGCTTTTATTCTCCAAGTTTAGACCTTATTTCTCGTGGGATCCACCCTAACCATTGTTAGGTTCTATATTCGACAACAATCACTTATACCCTGATTTAGAGGTGTAGTTTGTGCTTGAATAAAAAAATTTATGTTGTTGTCAGGGAATATGACTTTTAGACTGGTTTAATTAGGGTGATTTATGAGTTAATCCTTGTTTTCCTTATTTTACTTCTTTTTGTTTTTTATTTCAGCATACAGGGTGTAGTGTATGCCCAATACTCATAGTTGAGGCAATCCCTTGACTCCATTTGATCCAAAGATCCAGCGAACATTACAAAGAATGGCCTAGGACAACATGAACAACGCTGCAAATAATGTTTCAAACATTTATCTTAATCAAAATAACCAAGACACACCACCACTTGAGGATGTGAATCTACCACCACAGGATCTTCAAGTTGCTAATACATGAAATCAATATTGGATTGATCCAATGGCGGTGGATGTCACCGAAGCTATTGTATTACCTCCTTTACCGAATGGCACTAAGTTTGTTATTTTGAGTGGGTTACTACAGATGTTGCAGAATAGAGGCTTGTTCATGGGCTTACCATCAGAGAATTCGCATAACAATCTACACAATATCGTCTTTGTTTGCAAAAGTATGATGGAAAATCAAAATCTATCCGTGGATGTCATTGGGCTCTGTGTCTTCTTGTTATCTCTCACAGATGAAGTGATAGTATGGTTATTCGAACTCCTGCAGAGTTCTATCACCACATGGGCAGAAGTGTAGAAATCATTTCTGTAGAGATTCTTTCCCTAGTCTAGGAAGCTGACACTAAAGGATCAAATTAATAACTTCAAGCAATTGTCTAGTGATTCAGTTAGTATTATGTGGGAGTTGTTCACAAAGTGCTTGAGGAGTGTTCCTGACCATAAGATTATTGATGATTCCTTAGTGGAGATCTTCTATCGGGCATGGGAGGATAATTGCAAAGTAGTAGCTGACACCATAACTGGAGGCTCATTCTTGGATTGGACTTTTCCAGTGGTAGCAAAATGACTAGAGAAGGTAGCAAAGACTAACCGTGCATGGGGATTGAGGGATAAATCGACTACAAAAAGCTCCTCATATTTAGTACCAATCCAGAACAGGCCAAGATCAACAAGGATATGATGCAAGAGTTGGCTCGGATAAGCACTAATGCGGGGTTGTTGATGAAGCAGAATTAGGAGAGATTTAATTCAGTTAGTCAACAGCCACCTCGTGCATCTATGTATGAGGAGCCATATTATGGGAGGACACTTGCTTTGTGACTGATTAGAAGGGGGGGTTTAGACCAATGCCCAAAGGTCCAACTAGGACTATTGGTGCCAAGGTCAAGGGAATCAAGGTCAAAACTATAATAGAGATAATGCATACAGGGACAACAACTGAGATAATTACTATGACAAAAATAGGGAACAAGATAGGGATGGTGATTGGGGTCGCAGAGATGGGTATAGAAGTGGTGTATATGAGACACCTCACAATCGTGATTCTAGGGTTGGGTGTTCAATGATTGAGGAGATGTTTGATAAATTGTTGAAAAAGACTAATGCACAGGATGGGACCTTGAAAGGGATGAAAGCTGACATTTCAGACACTAATCAAAATATTGAGTCTCATTTTGTGGCTATTAAGTAGTTGGAGCAATAATTTGGCCAAATGTCTACACGATTGAATCAGTGCCAGAAGGGTACATTACCAAGCAACACAGTTTAAAATTTGAAGAATGATAGGTAATGCATGGTAATGATGACACGAGGTGGTAAGCCAACGATCGACCCACCGATATTGGTAGATGATGATGTGTTTCGTGAGGAGATGGTAGAGATTAAGAATGCATACATAAGGGATGAAAATGCCAAGGATGGGGTAAACAATGAAGTGGTGAAACCAAAGAAGTTAAAACCCATACCTAGGCCTCCATCTCCTTTCCCTCAGAGACTTAAGTAGAAGGAAGAGGAGGGGAAGTTTTAGCATTTCATCTCCATGTTGAGGAAGCTATCTATCAACATTTCCCTCATTGAGGCATTGGAACTAATGCCTGGCTATGTCATGTTCATGAAGTACCTAGTAACAAAAAAGAGGATGGTGAGCCAAGAGCTCTCTCAAGAGCTTCAATATTGTGGTTCTATTGAAATAAGTTCCTTAGTGCAGAAGAAAGAGAAACCCAGACCATTCACCATACCCTACAACATTGGAGATGTCAACTTCGCAAAAACATTATGCGACTTAGGAGCCAACATCAATTTAATGCCTCTCGCAGTGTTCAGGCAGTTGGGCTTGGGATCCCCTACACCAAGTATACAGTTGTTGATAGCTGAAAAGATAGTGAAGAATTTTATGGAGATACTGTTCGATGTTTTAGTCAAAATAGTAAAGTTCATATTCCCTGCAGACTTTATGATTCTTGATTGTGAAGTCGACTTCGACATCCCAATCATCTTGTGAAGACCCTTCTTAGCCATTGGGCGTGCACTAGTGGACATATAGTTGGGTCAACTCAGGTTAGATTGAACGACGAAGAAGTTATCTTCAATATATGTCAGTCCATGAAAAGACTTGATGATCTAAAGATGGAGGTATGGTCACTTGGTGAAGTCTGAGTAATCAAGTATTCTAAGTCATACCACGATAATAAATGAGGCGCTACTTAGTAGGCAACCCAAGATACTTTCCATAATTTTATGTTCTTGTTTTTACTTTTGCCTTTTGGACTCATAGATAGTTTAGTTTTCATGATTTTTGTTGTAATTTTTGACTCACATACTAAAATTTATAGGGTAACAATTTGTTTTGCTGAGGATATGCAGGAACAGGGTCAAGGCATCAAACTAGTGCAAAAAGGAGGTTAAAGTTGGGTCTACAACTAGTTTCATAGGTTGTGGATTACACCACGACCCAAATACTGACTCATAAAACCATTTCTAATAGTAAAAGTACGTGCACTCTAGTTTGCGAGCCAACCTTATAGTACATAGATAAATCTACTACTTATGAATGAGGTTTGTGAACTCTAGGTAAGTATTCTAGAATTTTGCTAAGTGTTGGGGGTACTTATAGGCCAACCTATGAGTCATAGGAAAACCTACAACCTGTATGAGGTTACATAGTAGCCAAGTTCTTGAAAACACGAGATTCTGAAACTATGAGACCAGGTCCTACAGGTAGTAAAAAGCCTTACGACTTATAATCGGGGTTTCATGGGGTCAGAACATATATCCGGCCAAATTCTGGCGAAATTCAGGTCACCGATGCACTATTCTGGCGCACCTAGGGCTTGAATAGTTTGGGGTTTTCTTGCTAGTTCTCGACCGTTTGCTCAATATTCTGTTATGATCTCATCTTGAAATTTTAATTTTTATCAAAAACTTGTTTTAGTTGTTTGAGACACTGTTGAGGTTGATTTCATGATGCTTTTTGCCCTAATAGTTAGTGTTGCCTCAGAGTGAGGTGTATTATGTGATGCTCACTATTCAATTGCATGAGTTAATCTTGAAACATGTTAATGGATGTTGAAATCATTGTTTGAAATCCTACAATACCTTGTCGAATGAGTTAAAACTGTTTATCTTATTAAAACTGACATGATAGTATATAAATTACATAATAGGATGATGAAATTAATTTAATTGACCATGCAATACATCTGTTGGTATGAATGGTATTATATGATATTGTGAAATCATTTGTCGTCTAGGGTATATTAAACTATCTTGCTTTGCGCAAATTGAATGATGGCATGCCAACTAATTGATTAAATGGTGGTTGTCATCATGTTTTGCATATATTTGAGTGAATGAATGGTTGAAGGGATAGAATAATGATTCACATGTGTTTTGGTTTTGGAGGGAGGTGGTGGTAAGTTGTGTGTGCCTATGTTGTGAGTTGAATTTGAATGCATGAACTACACGTTGAATATGTTTGACTTGGTTTGTGTGCCATTACTTTGATGCTATTTATTTTCACGTACTTTATTGTTGTAACCTAGTCATCATGCTTGCAAAGTCATTAAGATTAGCTTAACTGGGACTTGGTTGTAATTTTGGTTGCACATTGATAGAATGGAATCGACTGGTCAACTAGAAAAAATGAGGTTACTATTTTTCAATAGTACGAGGGTCTTCTACGACCTATGGATTAGTCCACGGACTATAGTTACCCCTCCTAAGTTGAGATCAACATTTTGGTTTCTCTGGGATGTTACCAAATGAACCTACTTATGGGTCGTAGTTCATACTATAGCCTATAAACAGGGTTTGTAGGTTTCTTACCTACATAAATTGGATCTTGACATTATACCTACAACTTAGTTTATGACTCGTAGTCTATTCTATGAGCCATGACTGGCCTCGTAAGTTCATTTCTAGTGACTTGTTTTACTGTACCCTGTTGCCCACAAAATCCATCTACGACTCATAGGCTACCCTATAACCTTTAGGAGAGCCTTCATAGGTCCTTCTATGAAGATTGTTTATAACTTTCTATTTGGCTCTTTTGCACTCGTAGGACTAATGAATGTTTTTGCTTGTGTGCTTTCAGGTATTATGGCACCCTATCCTAAGCGAGATGAGATATGAGCCTAATAGAGCTAACTTCAGATGAGCCCATAGACACCGACGGTAGTCCTTAGGCCAATGGATATTTAGAGGTGCTCGATGTCCATCCAGATGAGGGCATTGAGCAATTACACACAAGGTCAGCAACTAGACAAGTAGTGTCAACCAAGACACGAGCTATAATTACTCGACCTCCCCAATCTGAGAAAGGAGGTACCCATAAAAAAAGCTCTATTCAAATGATAGAATTTGACGAGGGGTGTCAATCAGGGCCAGGAGATGGACAGGACTCTAGTGTAGGTGAGGAGTCAAGTTCTGAGTCCGCTGAGTCCACCTCAACACCACTATCCCCTGCAGCGGGGTTGATAGGCCAGGACCATATTTGAGGAGCCACGGATCATTACATCTAGACTTGACAGTAATCTTATGCTCTAGGACACCATGACATGGTATCAGGTGGATTAGTTAGCATCCCCGTCGGGGAAGTACTCCCTGGTATTTGTTCGTAAATTTTATGCACCCTACGTTGCGATTATTAGAGAGGGTACCCCAAAAAGGAGAGGTACCTATCTCAGCCCTGACTCACTTAGACGATGGTGCGTAGAGTCCCTATTGATCTATCTGAGGCCACCATTAGGATATTTCTATTTGGTACTAAGTATCAGGCCCCATTACCACAACTGAGTATGATTACGGATTGGGGTAGACCAGAGATCAAGGGTCGATAAGAGATACGACCCGAAAGGTAGTTCTGATGAGGTAGATCACAGACAACATAGTCAAGCATGGCTAGGATCTTGACTGGATTTCTTCTTCAGCTGCGATAGTGAAGGATTCATTCAGCTTCACCGATACATTTTGGTGAGTTATAGTGAGTAGGTGAATCTAGCCTACCCAAGAAAATAATATTTTGACGTTAAACCGCACAGTTTTGGTTGCCAACATTATTTCTAGCTATGACATAGACTGGGCTCATTTGATAGCAGAAGCGTTTCACGAGTAGGCCCTAAAGAGGTCCTCTTCCATCTCGTTCCTGTGTCTGATCTAGCATTTATGTATAATGGCAGGAGCCGAGATTTTGCATAATGTGGACTCGATGATTGAGGTTCAAAGGACCCTAGACGCCAGCCTGATCAAGGCTGATGAGAATTTTGTGGCTCTCTGACGAGCACCACAACCACCTATTTGACTACCAGAGATGTTCATCGTAACACCACAGTCTAAGCCTACATCATCTACTGTTATTGCTCTAGGGATTGAAAGGCCCTCGTAGGCAGATACTGAGAGGGAGACGAAGACCGTTACTACTTCTACTTTTGTGCTAGAGGTCGTGCCCATGCATTATCAACCTGTAGGCATGGTTTACGTGTCTACAGTGTCTATACAGGCACTAGTACATCGATAGGTTCGCACTGAGTCCCAGTTGGCTCAATTGCTGCAGAAGATATAGACTTGGGTTCGCAAGTCTATTTTAGAGGCTGAGGAGCACATACAGACACAATTCATAACCACTATTGAGGAGAGATCCATACTGTTTCATGGTTGTGTTAATGATTTTCAGAGGGGAGTGGAGCAGAGCCCAAAATCAACCCAGCCTCCTGATATTACAACCATTTTTGTGAAGATCCAGTAGCTTCACATTAATATAAGAGCAATATAATCAACACCTTTGGTGATTCCCATGTCGGATATGACTACTGAGGAGGTGATTGATTTGTTTGTTGATGAGCAACTAGTCCACACCTCTAGAAAGAGAAATCATCTTGATTCTGATGATCCCAGTGTTATGAGATAAGAGGCTGCGAGGATAGAGAGTGAGCAGTTTAAGGCCGCCAGACGAGCCTCGATTGCAGATGAGTTCGAGCGGTAGGCACATGCACAGGAGATGGTGAGGGGTGTTAGACCCTCTAAATATGACTCCACTATTGAGTAGACCACCTGAAAGGTTTAGGGTGGTAAACAACAACCAGAATCGATGCTTAGGTGCCCAAGTATGTCTCTTTTTTACCCTAATATTTTATTATCTTATTTTGTTACATTGAGGGCAATGGAAATGATTTTCGATGGGGTGTGGGTAGTTATAGGCCTTGATGAAGTCTGAGTAATCAAGTCCTCTATCTATCCCAATTTTTGAGTCGTGAGATTTTCTTACCTGTGTTTTTTCCCTAAGGATATTTATTTTTTATTGAACCGACTTGTTTACGATATGTAAGTAGTATTAGTAATATATTGTACTGATATATGCGGCATATGTAAGTCTTGTGAAATATGATACCCCTCCATTTTTTTGATGTGCTATTAAAGTAGTTTTGATAACAACCATGTGGAATAAATGATTGACAGTGTTTGTTCAGATAAGTTAAGGCTTAATTGCGATAAAAAACATGATCTGAGAGTCTATGTTAACATTGTATTCAGTGCCAAGTGTGTGAGCGTATTGCATGATTTTGATTAATGTGATTCAATCTAGAACTTACCCTGTTACTTTAATTGAGACTATAGGTTAGTTGGTTAGGAAAGGATCTTAGGTCGTTGTTCATATTAATCCACTTAGACTAAATTGACAAACAAAATACATCATATATCCCGTGTTCCTAATGCTTGAGCCTTACATGTACCCTTTCTTTGTAAATACTTAAGTAACCAAACCTTTTTGTTTGTGAAAACTTTAATTAGGCCCTGGTCCTTCCTTAAATATTGTGTACCTCGACTCAAGCTAAAAACCTAAGTTGAGGGTGACTACCAAAAGTGGCCCTGGTTCAAATGTTGGATATTGTGCTCCTCAATTTAGGCCAAAAGCCTATATTGAGGGTGGTTGTTGCAAAGAAATCACACTAAACATGAAATAAAATGTAGGAATACAATGAAAAGGGTATAAGATGAAGTGGGTACGAGAAAAATCAATAAATGCCAAAAGAATGAGTTAAAAAGAAAAAGAATTATGAAAATGAAAGGCAATGAGCTTAAAGTTAAAATAAGGCACCCAAAAGTATGTGAAATAAGAAAAAGGGATCAATGAGTCAAAAATACCAGTGTTGGTATGGCAAAAGTATGAAATAATGCAGTGTCAAAGAGGGTCATTAGCCACTATATTCCTTAAATATCATATCAAAGCCCCCTGAGCCTACATTACAAGCTAAGAAAGTCCCATAGTGATCCTAGCCAAGTAGTCAAATGTCATAGTCATGAGTATAGGGGCAAGCCTATGGTATTGCACACAGTATCTAAATATCCTTTGTGAGAGTGAGTGTTTTTGTCATCCCAAGTATTGAATTCAAACATACCATTCTGAGTGAGATATAGGACTTCTTTTTGTGAGGGCACTTGAATTACATTGTTGATTATAGCCTATCTCAGTGGTTGTTGATTATAAGCATTTTCTTATATGGCATAGTTGCACTGTCATCTCTTTTATCTGCATGAGTCTGTTGAATAACTGTCTGATATGCATCGATGAGTTTGACTGGGTATCTAGGATTGATTAAGAGATGATGTATACCATTAGATTGAGGTTTTTATGTTATTGTATTGCTTATGTAGATTGAGTCCATCGTTTGAGGATAAAAAATAATTTTAAGTTGATGGTGTTGATGTACTACCAAAATACAACAATTTTGATATTTTAAATTTAGGATTTTGTGTGTTCTTAAAGAGATGTTAGTAGGTTTGATGTATTTTTGTGTTGATTTTATAGGATTACAGGGATAAAGATGATTTTTGGCCATGTTTTGCAGATTGCAGGTTTTTTATGATGTACGAAGCATTCTACGGGTCATGGTTTATTCCATAAAGCCATAGATGTGTTTGTGGGAAAGATCCAGTGAAAGGATGATTTTTAGATGTTAGAGAAACATGTTATTAGATGAGTCATAACCCATTTGATGGCCCATATGCTTGTTCGTATGCTGAAGATAAAAAAATATGCTAAGTGTTGAATTGTTATCAAACGGAGGCTCTCACGAGTCGTAAGTCAGGTGACGGATCGTAAAACATGTTCATGCTTGGAGGATCAGAGTTTTGGAGATTTGTTGAAAAGTTAACAAATGAAACCCCTTACGGGTCGTAAGTCAGAAGACGGCCCATATGAGCAATTCATATGAGGAAGACAATGTTTGTATCGTGCAGACTACGATGGCCGGGTATGGGCCATGATTTCATCTACGACCCATAACCTTGTTCATCTGATTTCTTAATTTCAGTTTTTCAATTTCATTTTGGATTTGGTTTCTAGTTATTATAAATAGGCTTTTAGGTTTGTTTTAGAAGAAAGAATAGTTAGAATGTTGAGAATTCATTGCTTGTGATTATTATTTTGTTCTTGGAGATTACTTTTGATTTTACATTTGAGTTATAACATCGTGATTTCTTATGAATATTTTAGATTTTGTATTTTCCAATTCAACATTGTAAGTGTTTAATTATTAAGCCAATGCATAACATAATCTTTCATCTACAATGAACATGAGTAGCTAAATCCACAACTAGAGTTGTGGGAACCATGAAGAACTAACAAAGTAAAACCCAAATAATTAGTAATTCTTGAAAAGTGTTCATGTGTGCATTATTTATCCCTTTGCTATGAATGCTTTTTAATGGTGACCAAGATTAGAACTCACCCAATTCTTACTTACTGGATCAATGGGGTAATGAATGGGATAAGGGATAATTAACAAGATTCGATGTGATTACTCTCATCTAATCAACCTGAATGGATCAAGGGATAGTTGTACTAGGACAAAGGTAAGGGTTAATAATGCAACACCTCGGGGGTAGATCAAATCACGTAGTGAAATTTCCTAGCGCATAGGTCAAAGAGTTAAGTGAACATAACTTACCAGTTCTGCATGCTACATACTAGAAGAGGTTACGATTATCTGGTTACACTGAGTTAGGAACTCATGGGAAACATAATACCCTAGTTACTTCTCTCACTGATATCATAACACTTGCACTTGATTATTTGTTGTAGTTTAGGTTTAACTATTGCATTTTACCAACTCCTCCCTCGGGAGATAAGTAGATGAATTAATCCTAATTGCTTTAATTACTCTAGATCTAGACCTTATTCCTCGTGGGATTGACCTAATCATTGTTAGGTTCTATATTTGATATCGACCGCTTATACCTTGATTTGGAGGTATAGTTTGGGTGTGAATCAATATCCTAACCTTTTTTAGGCTTCAGATACTCATTTTTCTCTTATGTTCGACGACGAACATTATATTTACATGTGAATAATGTAATGACCTGGTTGGTTATTTTTGACCTTATCTATAAAAATTACTATTTTATCCTTCTGTAAGTTACTTTGGGCCTATTTTGAGCTATTTGAATTATTGGAACTGAAATCTCGAGTTTTAGAAATGAAAAATATGAGTTTTGGCATTTTTGAAAGCTTAAGTTGTTGAAAAAGTGAGTTTTTGTGCCATTTTGAGTTTCGAATATCAAATCAGAGATCCATCAATTTTATGAGCTCTGGAATGTCCAAACTGGTTTATGAGAAGTTACATAACTAAATTAAGAGTTAAAATGAGGATTTTAGGCCCAAAATTATGTTTTGAGTTATTTTCAAAATCAAAGTTTGACTTTGGTCAACATTCGGAGTTCGGAAGCTCAAATCAAAATTTTAATAGTTCTAGTAGTTTCAGATGGTGACACTAATGCTAGATATGGTCTTGAAATATTATTTGGAGTTATCAAGGGCATTTTTAGTACTTTGAGTTTTAAACTAGTTTTATCGAGTTGCATTGGTAAATGTGGAGAGGAGGTCTTGAAATTAATTTCTGATGATTCTATTAAGTCTGGATCGCTATTTCTAGTATGAATATATATTTAGTTTGTGAAATTCTGATTTTGGATGAGTTCTGAGGGTCCGTTCCAAGTAGGGAATTGGACTTGGGCATTGTTGGTGCACATATATCTGGTGCAGTGACCTTTCTTCTCTGCCTTCATGGAGAAGCCTCTGCATTCGCAGAGGTCTGTGGACCTTGCACTCTGCGTTCATGGAGGTTCAATCTGCATTCACTGAGGTTCGATCCGCTTTCGCAAAGGTGGTGTAGGAATCTCCCACTTCGCGTTCGGGGGATCTCTGCATTCGCAGAGCATACGTGTGAGTGGACCCTTCATGATTCTTCTCTGCGATCGCGGGTTGGTTTTCTCATTCATAGACGGTCTTTTGGTTAAGCTTTTCCTCGTTCACGGGACCTCACTCGTGTTCGCGGAGTACTTTTAATAACTAAACAATGTTAAATCCATAAGTCACCATTTTTACTCCATTTTTGAACTTTCAAAGCTTTTGGGGCGATTTTGAAGGAAAATGTTTGAAGGATTTTGTCGGTGAGTATTTCTAACACTATTCTAATTATTTTCCATAAATTTTATCTTGATTTTGTCTTAAATTTCATGATTTTGAATGTCCAAAATTGGGAATTTTTAGACCATGATTTCCAAAATTTAAATGTTGATTTCTCATTTGTTTTAAACCCAATTTTAGTGGTATTTTCACCACGGACTCCTTTTTTTTGCATAGAACTTAATTGTAAAGTTAATTTTCAGATTTGAGAACTTTGGATTTTAGCCTTAAATTTGATTATTTTTCCCCTAAGCCTAATTCATACCAATATGAGTATCAAAATGCTCCTCTTGATGCGTAGTATCTATTATTAATGGTGGTTGATTGATTCGGAGATCGTTTGGAGGTTTGAGTTGATTGGAAGCTTGTTTGGGTGTGATTTCGACATTGAGATAGTTTCAACTAATCTTTTTAGGACTAGATTTGAGTTATTGATCATGCTTATGTGATAATTATGAGATCTAGATGGAATCATGAGTAGATACATTGATATCTTGGACTATTGATTGAAATGTGATACTGACTATGTTGAAAATTGAGTAAATTGTGATCCTATTGATAAATTGAGATGAGATCTTGTGAATTGAGATAATTTGGGAGACTATATGGTTATATGAAACTTGTGATATCAATTGGGTAATTCTGGTAATTTGATGGTTCATGAGATATTTCTTTGAGGATTATGTGTATACTTTTGGGACTAGTAAGGTCCGGTATTGTAGGTATTCTTGTATATTTGTGTATATTTTGAGATGAGTAAGGTCCGATATAGTGGGTATTCTTGTATATTTGGGATGAGTGAGGTCTGGTAATGTTGATATTCTTGGCTATTGATATAATTATGTTGATCTGAGACATGATGATAACTTGAGCACTAGTTGTGACACTTGATGTCATTCTATATGACTATTTGAGATTCATGTATTGGTATTCACATTATGATATTATTATATATATACATACATATCTGGATTGCATGATGGACTAACATTTATTCCATGTTGCATGGTCCACCCCTTGACCATGAGCATGTGACAAGGTTGAGATATTGTGATACCCTTGACGACGAGCAGGTGGCAAGGTTGAGCCATTATGACACTCATTGACCACGGGTAGGTGGCAACATTGAGACATTATGATATTCCTTGACCACGAGAAGGTGGTAAGGTCGAGATATTATGAAATTTTTCTGACCGCAGATAGGTGGTAAGGCACTTGGTTTATGGCTTGATACGTTTCAGGCATTATGTTTATATCTCATATTATATTATGCCATTAGTGGTTGTGGAGGTCTTATTTCATTATGTATATTATTATTATGCACTAATATTTTTGGATGTAGGTGATAGTATTCTTCGTTATTACATACTTGTTTGATTTCTCTTACCTAGTTGGTTGAACCTACTAGGTACATTTTGGTGTACTCACCTTACTTCGTCTCCTCCCTACAGATCGAGCACAGGGACCCACATAGGGTAGTTAATTCACTTTAGTTGAGCTTTTCTGCATCCATCCAGATCTCACCGGTGAGGCTCAGACTTTGAGTTGTCGTGGATCTTTGAGATTATCTTTATAGCTTCCTTTCAGACTTTGTATCAGATGTTAGGTGACAACTTTGTATCTTATTTTGAAACAGTTGTATTTACCCTTCCACAATATTTAGATGTTCTTGTACTCATGACTCTAGATTTTGGGATTGGTATGTTGTGTTATGATGGTTTCTGCTTTATTTCATTCTTCTTTAGTAACGATTCGGTTTTGGGTCGTGATAGCTCTGATTTTATTTGTGAGCAAGAAGAATGGGTCACTTCGTATGTGCATCGACTATCGATAACTTAATAAGGTTACCATCAAGAACAAGTATCCCCTTCTAAGAATGGATGATTCGTTTGACCAATTGCATAGGGCTAAACACTTCTCCAAAGTTGACTTAAAATTTGGGTATTACCAATTAAGGGTGAGAGAGAGTGACATTCCGAAGATGGTCTTTTGGACTAGGTATGTTCACTTTGAGTTTGTGATAATATCATTTGGCCTCACAAATGCTATGGCTATATTTATGAACCTCTTGAACAGGGTGTTCAAACCTTACCTTGATATGTTCGTTGTGGTAGTGTTGATGATATCCTTATCTACTACCGAGGTGAGCAAGAGCATATGGAGCATTTGAGGGTGGTATTGCAAACCCTAAGGGAGAAAAAACTTTATGCAAAGTTTGACAAGTGAGAGTTTTAGATAGATAAGGTTGTCTTCCTTTGGCATATGGTATCACGTGAAGGTATAAAAGTTGATCCTGAGAAGACCGACGCGGTGAGAAATTGGCCAAGGTCATTGACTCCTACCAATATAAGGAGTTTCTTGGGCCTAGCTGGTTATTATAGAAGGTTTGTGAAAGATTTCTTTTCCATTTTATCCCCACTCACTAAGTTGACTCAAAAGAAAGCTAAGTTTGTGTGGACGGATGAGTGTGAGAGGAGATTCCGAACTTTAAAGGATTGATTGACTTTGGCTCTAATATTAACATTATCGGAAGGTAATGATGGGTTCGGCGTGTATTGTGATGCATCAAGGATTGTTTGGGATGTGTAATAATGAAAAATGGTAAGGTGATTACTTATGCTTTAAGGCAATTGAAAGTGCATGAGAAGAATTACCTAACTCATGACCTTGAGCTTGCGGCGATAATGTTTACCTTGAAGATTTGGTGACATTACTTGTATGTAGTTCATGTGGATGTCTTCACCGACCACAAGAGTCTCCAACATGTATTCACCTAAAGGGATCTCAATTTGAGGCAGTGACGGTGGTTAGAGCTACTCAAATACTATGACATAAGCGTGAAGTATCACCCGGGAAAAGCCAATGTGGTAGCTGATGCCCTTAGTAGATGTTCCATGGGTAGTATGTCTCACATTGAAGATGATAAAAAAAGGAGTTGGCTAAAGATGTTCATCGATTGGCTAGATTGGGAGTGAAGTTGAGCGAGTTTGAAAATGGTAGTGCAATGGTTCTTTATGGGTTCGAGTCTTCCTTGATTGATGATTTTAAGGCCAAGCAAGACATTGATCTCACTTTAGTTGAGTTAAAATCTCTAGTGAAGGAAGGAAATATAGAAGTTTTCTCACAAGGGGGAGATGGTACACTCCGATATCAAAGGAGGTTCTGTGCACCGAATGATGGTGAGTTGAAGAAGTTGATTATGCAAGAGTCCCACAACTACTCCTATTCCATTCACCCCGGTATTATAAAGATGTATAGAGACTTGAGGGAGATTTATTGGTTGAATGGGATGAAGAATGACATTGCCCAATTTGTTTCCGAATGTGCCAATTGCCAATAAGTCAAGGTTGCACATCAAAGGACGAGTGGCCTAGCAATAAACATTGATATTCCTACTTGGAAGTGTAAAGATATAACATTGACTTTGTAGTTGGGTTGCTAAAGACCAAAAAGCATTTTGACTCCATATGGGTGATAGTTGATTGCATGACAAAGACGACTCACTTCCTTCCGGTCAAGACCATATTTAGTGTCAAATATTATGCCTGACTGTATATTCGAGAGTTGGTGAGATTGCATATGATCCTATTGTCCATCATATCAAATTGTGGTGTCCAATTCACCTCTCCTATTTGGAGATCCTTCCAAAAGGGACTTGGTACTAAGGTGAAGTTGAGTACCATTTTTCATCCCCAAATAGACGGGCAAGCCGAGAGGACCATTCAAAACTTGGAGGGCATATTGAGATCTTGTGTTTTAGAGTTCAAGGGAAGTTGGGATGAGCATTTTCCACTTATTGAGTTTACCTACAACAATAGCTTCCATGCAAGTATTGGGATGACACCATTTGAGGTGTTGTATGGTAGACGGTGTAGATCACCCATTGGGTGATTCAAATTCGGTGTGGTGGCATTAATAGGACAAGACTTAGTAATGAATACTATGGAGAAAATCAAAAGTAAATGAGGGAAATTGCAAATGGCCCAAAGACGACAAAAGGCATACTCTGATGTTAGGAGAAGGGACCTTGAGTTCCAAGTTAGTGATTGGGTATACTTGAAGGTGTTTCCGATGAAAGGTGTGATCCAATGCGATAAGAAAGGGAAATTGAGCCCTAGGTATGTAGAGACCTATAAGGTGGTGATCAAAACAAATCTAATTCTGCTTTCGTCTTGCTTTTGTATTGCTTTTTATTTTACCCTTTTTATGTCTGATCCCACGTAATATTTTTCAAGATCATTTTGATGTTTTGTGAAAACAGGGCCCATATTTTCTTTATTTTCTATACCTGATCCATGCTCTCTTTGACTTGCGGGTTCTTTTGCTTATTGAATTTGATTCTTTCTTTTATTTGATGGTATAAAAAAGTTTTATTTTTGGTTTTTATTTTGAATAATATTTTCATTTTTATTCTAATTTAAAAGAAGGAATTTGCTTGGTATAATTCACGATTTTATTTTATAGACATTATAAAGTAGTAAATATTTTGGGAAGAACCAAGATTCCAGATCCAAAAAATAGGAAAAGTGGCATATGAGTTGGATCTACCCAATGAGATGTATTCGATTCATCTAGTGTTCCATGTGTCAATATTGAGGAAATTCATGGGTGATCCAACCTCCATAGTTCCTTTGCATGATGTGAATATTGAAGAGGATTTGAGTTATGAAGAGGCACTTGTTGAAATTTTAGATCGACAAGTGAAAAAGCTCAGGAACAAGGATGTTGCATCCGTCAAAGTGCTTTGGGGAAATCAATAAGTTGAGGGTGCTACATGGGAAGCAGAAGAGGATATGATGGAACATCATTCGTATCTACTCCACTTTACTCAAGCCTAAGATACTAAAAAATTCTTCTTAAAACCTCTAAATCCTTATATTTTAGTTTTACATGATGCATGCATTCATTTCTTTGTTCATGGACTATTTTAAGATATGTTTAAGTTGTAGATTTTGAAAATTTTATGAAATGATATTTAAGTTGCATTTTTGCATGCATACTAGGTTGTTAGCTGATGATTTACTCCTTAGAGTATGACTTTAAGTACATTTGGGAATGAATATTTCCAAGGGAGAGATATTCTAACAACCCCTAATTTAGAAGCCTTTAGTGCAGAAACGTTAGGCAGAAAATGACCTGCAGTCAGGTTTATGGGGGTGATTTATGACCCATAAGTGGTTATACTGTCCGTAGGTTTAGTCCTTAAACATGAACTTCAGAAAAGGGAAAAAAGTTTTCAAGTGTGGGGTCACCCATAGACCAAGTGACGGCCCATGGATATACGATGATTAGTAGATAAGGTCATGAGTGAGACTTTCAGACATGAAGGTATTTTAGAGTTTCTGAAAAGTGATCTACGTGTTACCAGCATGACTCATAGAACAGAGTACGGCCAGTAGAACCCCTTCGTTGAATGGGACCAAGAAAATGAGAAAAATGACTAAGTGTGGAAGGACTCTACAAGTCCAACAACGACCCGTAAGTCCTTGTACAGCTCGTAATAAGGTTTCATGGTTTTGAGTTTAATAAAATGGTTTCAGGGATTTTGGAGAGAGTTAACAAACGAGTAGGACCTACGGCCCGTGGAACGGTCTACGACCCAAAGATAGGCTTTTCATAGGTTGAAACCAATAGTTTTAATGAAGGATAGTTTGGTCATTTTCTTCCTTTCTATTCCTAAACCCTATTATTTTTGGGATCAAAGAGGGTCCCAAGTCAGCCCTAAAATCCCTAGACACTCTCATTCTTCCAACTCCTAAGTTTTCCAAAGGCAAAGTTCTATGAAGAAAGGGACAAGGCAAAGGCTAGGGTTTCAAAGTTCTTCACCAAAGGCTTCAAGTTCGTTTCTCCTAAGGTTTCTACATTATATGAGTTTGATTTATAAGAATCCTTTCACCCATAAAGTTCACTTTCAATAATTTTACCTTTTCTTTAAATTCCTTTAAGATATTATGCAAGCTTATGATGATTTCATGTTACTTTATGTTGTTAAATAGTACTGAAGATATTTTATCACATTTTACCAAGTATATGCATGATTTTAAGCTATTAATGATGACTCCAATGATGAGTTTTGTTGATGATATGATGTGGGTTGTTTTACATGCTTCCAAAAGAGTTTATTTTCATGATTCATCTGATTTATGATTGTTCCATTATCAAAGTCAAGCCCACCTAGTTTACAAGTAAAGTTATATATGATTTATAAAGATGATTTAGGGCATTAAAGAAGAGTTTTAAAGTTCAACTTGTCAAAGATATAAACATGTTGATAAATTATCCTAAGATATGTTTAAAATAGGTCCCCAAGATGAAAGGGTAATCCTCACTTGGTGGTTCCTAAGTTCGAGCTACTCTTATGATTTACCACTTATGATTCTAAGTTGTGTTTTAAAGATTTTTTGGGATGACTTAGCACCGAGTGGACTTGATATTGGGATTCATTTCGTTAGTTGAGGCATGACCCATTAAAGCTAAATCTCAAAGTCCCTAAATATGTGCCACCACAAGAGCCATGTAGGCTAGGTTAGTGGATTCACGTAAGCCATAATATTTCTCAAAGATACAATTGCAAAGTTACCAAAATTTTGGACTTCTACCTTGGCAAGTAGATTTCTCTTATCCCAATGGAAGGAGTTCATTGGACTTTTTCCAATGGAAGGAGTTCATTGAATTCCATGTAGTAGCTCACAAGGTCTTATATGTCGGTTAAAGTCTTCTCCTATAATTTTATGATTCTATGATATGATTTTGCTATTTATGTGTTCTCATGCATTCACTCTCATTCATATTGAGCCATGTCCTTTATTCATGCATGAGTTTACACTTATCCACTATATATATATATATGTTTCACTTATGAATGATGACATTACAATTTCATTCATTGCATTATATCTCGCAAACTTAGTACATTCCAAAAGTACTAACACATATTTTGCTTGTACGATTTAACCATGTAGGGACAAGTACTTCTCTATCGGCTCATGGCTAGTCATTAGCGTTCGAGACTAACACTTCTATTGTGGTGAGCCCTTAGTTTGGGATTCTACCATTTTCCACTCTATCTTGTACTTTTATTTTGAGATGATGTATTTATGGTCCTTTTGAGACTTTCACTTTCTATGTTATTAAATATTGGAGTCTTTTCTATTTGATGGAAATCTACCGTTATCGATTTCCTCCGTTAATATGTAGTTGGTATACCTTATGGACAAAAATATGTTAGTTATCATGTTGCTTCATTGCTTTAAAAAGACCCATAGCCCCTTTCCCCTTATTTTTCACAAATGTATTTGATGGAATGCCTATGAATGATTAAGGTGCTTAAGATGGCTTGGGTGAGGTGCCTTCGGGTATCTCATTCATTATGTGGCAATAGGCCCCTAGGCTGGGTCGTTACATATTATTTACAAGCTTATGCATGTTATGATTATGTTTGTGCTTTATGTAATTTGTGGGATGTTGACTTATCACTAAGAGGATCTTGCACTACAAGAAAATAGGTATTTAACAAGCAAAACTTCAGTCACTAAAAGTATAAATCTGGTAGTTATTAGTCAATAAAGACTGATAAAAATACTGTCATCACCGATCATTAAAAGCTACGTCATTAAATGTTAATGACCGAATTAAATCCGTTCATTGAAAAAGCTTTAACGATGACAAAATTTAGTTGTTATGCATCTTTTTAGCAACCAAATGTTTTCTTCACTAATTGATGTTCTAGTTATAAAAAAAAAGGGCAAGTCCAGTGCACTAAAGCTCCTGCTATGCGCAGGGTCTGGAGAAGGGCCCGACCACAAGGGTCTATTGTACGCAGTTTTGCCTTGCATTTCTGCCAGAGGTTATTTCCAAGGCTTGAGTACATGCACATATGAAAACACACAAATTGATTATATTCATATAAATTTTCATAGTGAACTATAAAGAATGATATTGCGTAATGTTACAAAAATATAGATATACAAATTGTATGATATTATATTTTTTAACTCCTATTAAAAAAATTAGAATATCTTTAAACAATTTTTGAAATATTAAATTATTTTAAATTTTAATGATTAAATATTATCCCTTCACTAATGTGAAGCTTAAAATTAGTTTTAATGACCAAAAATAATTGTCGTTAGAAATACATTAACAACGTTCAGATTTATGTCTCGTCGTTAAGAAGTGATCATTAAAAATTAAATTTCTCATAGTGTTGGTAGATTTCCATTGTCCCTAAACTATGTGTTGCCATAGGTTATTACTATTTCCCTAAATGGACTTTAACCTACAAAAAAGGTCATGCCGTAAGGTAAGGTTCTCTTTTTATACCTACCAAAAAAGTCATGTTTTAACGTAAGGGTATCCTCTAACACCTAGAAAAAAGGCCATGTCGTAAAGTAAGTATATCATGACATCTACCAAAAAAGTCATGTCATAAGATAAGAGTATCATGTAATCCATCAAAAGGGTTATTCCATAAGGTGAGGGTATGGTTTACCTTGGCAAGTAGACCTCTTCTTTTTTGGTATGAAAAAAATAACAGAATTCCATGTACTAGCTCACATGGTATTAATTGTCAATTAAGGTCTCTTCCCACATATGTATTCTATGTTATGAGGTTATGTTTGCTTTCCACGAATGTTTTAACTAAGGCGTTGAGCATTCATTTCATATTGAGATTATTACCTTTGTATATGATTATGTATCTTGTCTATTATGGCTTATGATTTCTTGTTGCATTGAATCCCACATTCTTAGTATATTTCAAGTACTAACGCATGCTTTTTGCCTACATGATCTAACTATGTGGGAATTAGAGCTCCTATGCATCCACCTCCTTGTAGCTAGTACAATTCTTGAAGACTTTGATTGTGGTGAGTCCTCCATTTCGAGGGAAATATTCATTTTCTATCTATCTATGTTAAGACATTGCTATTTTTGTTATTTACTTTTTGAGGGTGAGCTCGAAATATGTCTTGACCCCCATTTCACTCATGACTAGAGGTATTGTTTGATAATATGTTATGTATGACTCAAGCGACGCTTATGAATCTATGGTTACTTCCCCTTAGACCCTATCCCATGTTTTGTTGTTGTTTGTGAAGTATTGGAGATGTGAAATCCCTAAGTCCCTATTTTCCCATAAAGTGCATCCCATGCTCCTTTTCCCTTAGACTTGCTTGTTGTGATTGAATGGTAGGAAAGTCTCATATCCTTGTCTCATAGAGTGTATCCCAAACCCTTAATCCCCTTAGTGCGAATTATTAATGGTTGATCCATATTTCTTAACCAAGAATGTGCTTACGTATGCAATGAGGCTTGTTTTGGTTACCTTTGGTTTCTCCATTCACCATGTCGCACCTAGGCCCTACATTTGAGTCATGACATTATTTCTTGAACAAATTATTTGAACTCCTATTTTTAAGTATAAATCCTAGATATTATTTTATTACACTTTACATGAATAAACCTAGGGGACGAGTCTAGAGCCTTGACATGATGAGTGTTGATTATGAATGTGATGTGAGCATGATGATAATATTGATATAAATGGATGGTCCTATGAGTCCTCATCAATTGAACTTAAATGATTGGCCTAAATTGATAGTCATCTTAAATATTGTCTAAACCACTCTTGAAAGATGTGATTGTGAATCGATTAGATGGTTGATAGGTTGTAAGGCTCGATTGTGACAGAATTGATAAGAGTCGTTATGAGACTAATTAATTGGATTGATTTACATTGCTTGTATTATGAGCATTAAGTCTTGGGAGGAGTATCACCCCGAATTGAGTAAGAGTAAGTCTCACTTGAACTCGAACTATGTCGCCATACATAGGAGAGGATTGAACCATTAAGTTAGATGTTTCCATATTTTATTGTTTTGAAACAATAGGACTTGATTTGATTGATGGATCCATGATTGGTTGATTTGTTCTTTACCTTGACAAGATATTGAACGGACTAATAACACGTCGGTTTTTTGTACGATCACTAGCTTATAAGTGGTCATTGTCGGACAAGAGAAACTCCCATCTAAATCTTGATAGTACTCTGATTGGATTAGATTATATATAATTGGTCTCTGTCTAAACCTTACTCTTTTGACTTATGATATCTTGATCGAGCTCCTTAATTTCTTAATTTGAGTTATCTAAGTTGATAGTATTCTACCTTGATGCATGTTTCATTTTTTCATTTTACATACTCGTACATTCCATGTACTGACGCCCATTTAGATCTGCATCATTTTATGATGCCGAGACAATATTAGAGATCATCAACAGGTGTTTCATGAGGATTTATTCGCATTCAACCGATTGGTGATACCTCCTTATTTTCAGAGAATTTTCACATCATTATCATCTAGCTATTAGAATTTAGATTTGCTTTATTTTTAATTTGAGATAAACATGTATTTTTCATTGGCACCATATAGACAGTATTGATTAAGGCTTCATAGACTAGACAGTGATTGATGATTTGGGAAGTTGTCTTTTTGACTAATTTTCTTTCTTAGTAGTCTTCTGATTGGATTAGATGGATTTGTTGGCCTTTGACCTAATTCTATTAAGTTATTGATTAGATATTCCTGTTGAGTGATTCCATGATTGTTGAATCTTCCACTATTGATTGAATGAACCTGTGATCATTCCAAGTGGTTCGCTTAGGGATTAGTAATAGTCTCCGAGTGTCAGTCATGTCAAGGGTACCCTCTTGGGGCGTGACAACTTCCCTAAAAGATATCAACTATTACTACCTCCGTCCCATGTTATAAGAGCATCTTTCTGTAAATATTTGTCCCATATTATATGGACATTTACTAAATTATTATAGAATTAATTATTTTTTCTCGTTTTACCCTCATCATTAATTAGTGCATTAATAATTTTTTCTAATTTAATTTAATGTACATTAATATAAATGAAGGGTAAAATGATAAAGTCTACTAATGCATTAATGATTTCTTAATAACCGTGTAAAATGAAAAGTGCCCTTATAATATGGCACGGAGGTAGTAGTAATTAGTCTATTAAAATTTAAAATATTTTCGTTGGGCTTTGCCAAATCAATTCCCAATTCAGTGATTCACGCTTCAATCTTTGACAGTTCACAGTTCACACTTCAAAGAGTTAAACATGTCTTCTTTCTCGTTAACAACACAACAAATTACCAAATTCTCACTTGGGAATGGATCATCAGTCATCAGTTTATAGGTATAGGATATGATAATTGATATTCTGAAATTTTTAGACAGCCCACTTGAGGTTACTTTTGAAATTCAAGAAACAAACTCTTTTATTTTGTTACACTTATATAGTTCTTTTTATGATAGCTACTTTATTCTCTTATCATGCCTATTTATTTTATATGAGCATTTTTTTATTGGTTAAATCAAAAATTGAACCGTTAAGAATAAAAAATCGATAGCAAATATCTTATTGGTTTGGTTATTGATTTAGCATATTTTAAAAAATGATAACCGATAAATTGAAACGAATCGACCGATGAACACCCTAAGTCAATTATTTATATGAAATTGGTGGGAAACTTTATAAATGAAAAATATTTGTTGCACCAAGTTTGATAGATTCTTCCAAGTGAAAAATATCTTTAGACTCATATATCTATTTCTATATTTATCAATAAGACTTTTTTTCATATTTGATTATTGACGGGTCGGTCGGATACTCCAAACTGTGATCAAATAATAAGTACTAAGATTTCAACCACTTCTAAATGATATTTTTCCTAGTCTGTGGTGGAATTAATCTAACATACAAAACAAAGCTATTATTTAATGTCTTATTATATTAGCTAGGCGTACATGCTTCCCCTTTTGGACAATTCTAAAGAGGATTTATCCGGTATTGCCTCTATAAAGTGCTTGTAGATGTTTTTTAATAAAAGATTATATGATTGAATTTGTAGAAGTGATTCAAGTACACATGAATTGAAATGATCGATAAGACATGATTAAGATAGTTTTAACCTACTTGAATTTATGTAAACAAGGCTAGTTCTGGTAGGGATGGCAATGGGGTGGAGTGGGACAGGTTTAGAGCTATATGGGGTGGGATAGATTTAAAGTTATGTAGGGTGGGGTGGGGCGAGGCGGGTTGCGGATTTAAAGAATCAAATAGGAATTCGAAGAAAATTAAATCTTTGTAATTAGTAAAAATCAAAGATATAAACTTTTTGTATTAAACATTGACTTTAATTTTATTTTTTCTAGAATTTTAACTAGACATGTTCGGTAAATTGTTAGTTGTTGAAATATTAATTAGAGGCTTTTAATTAATGATTAAAAAATAATTGTTGAAATATCAACTAAAAATAGTTAATTAGTTGTTGAGATGTTAATTAACAAAAAATTTAAAAAAATTGTGAATTTTTATTTTTCATATTAAATTCAATTAAAAAATAAAAGAATTTAAAATTTTAAACAGCACGGATCAATGTGGGACAGGTTGAAAATGAAAAAAAATTATTATGTCAGGTGGGGCGAGGCGGAACGGGTTGAAAAGTCTGCGAGTTGAGCTCAATCCACCCCATCCCCGCCCCACCCTGCCCCATCCCATTGTCATCCCTAAGTGTTGGAAGTTAATAGTATCATTAGGAAAGTTTGATGAATGCTATTAATATTAAATAAAGTATTGAACATCCAGACTTGAGAATTTAAAAACTTAAAGAATAATAGTGTATTGCTAGTCAATGAACTGAACTTAGACATATCTAAACCTATATATAGCCTATAAGTGTTGTATCATATAGTAGTACTAGATTAGGGGTGGTAAAAACAAATTTAACACGTTCAATCTTGTAACGACCCATTAAGTCATTTTGAGATATAGAGTTTTGTATGTTATAAAAGATTTATCTTGTAAACTTTTTTTAAAGAATATTTTGAACTATTAGATAATTTTTGTTATTTAGTTGAGGGGTCATTTTAGATAATTAAATTAACTAGTGAATTAAATTTATAGTTTAAGTAATACCTTATACCACTTATCCTAAATTAATTAAAATAAGTAGTAGAATTTATTACTTTAGTATATAAAAGTAAATAAATAAGAAAATTTAAAAAAAGAAAAAAAATAATATAAGGAGAAAAGGGGTTGATGCCCCAATTCCTCAAAAACTAAAAAAAAGTAAGAAACAGAAACCAAAAGGGACGAGACACGACGAATAGAAAGAAAAATAAATGCGGGAGAGGAAAAGAAAGGGAAAAAGGGAGAGAAAAATGATAATTTTCATATCCAAGCGTCAAGGTAATTATTCTCGTCCTTTCTATTAAGGCTTCATGAGATTATGAATAGATTTTTAGGGTAGAAACGTGTACTATTTATGAAAATATAGTCTTAGGGTTCTTAGAATAAAATCTTGATTTGGGGGTCGAATAATAATCTGTTTTAGCTAAAATTTGACATATAAGTTTATTTAATTATGGATAAACATAATATGAAAGAAATTTTTAGATTCGAATTCGAGGGTTCGGAGTGATTCTTTTACCCCATTTTTTAGCCAAAAATAAATATAGCAATATGGATGTCATTAGATTCATATGCTTATGTAGATTATATATTTAATAGATTCGACAAGTTTTGAGGTATTGAAGGAAGGAAAAGCATTGTTGAATTAACTAGCTTGGCTTCGATTCTTCGGTTGAAGTAGGTTATGATTTATTCTATATGTTAGATAGACTCTTAATAATGATTGATATGTATTGAGTGATGTTGTGAAGTTATTATATGCGTTTAATTTATTATGGTTTGGATGATTGATATGCATTGTGATTAGTCTGAAATCCCAAGGCCATGAAATCCATAATCTTGAACTTACTCTACCAAAGTGATGCCTTGAATAAAGAAGGTTTGATGAAATATTGTTAATAAAGTGAAAAGTAATGATAAAGAATGATGAATTAAATATAATTGGATAGGGTATGTCATGACCCGGATAGGGGCCTAGATGTGACATGGCGAAGGAGAACCCGATAGTCCTCGATCAAGCCATCACAGCATCATCACTCACATCATCAGTTCAGAAGCGCGGAAGCTAAACACATAACACATAAGCTCTAAGGAGAAACGGGGCTTTGGACTCAAGCTACGGGAATGTTTCCGGGAATGGAATAAACATGATTTCACATAGCACATAACAACTATCTCTAAGGGCCATGTCACGACCCGGATAGGGGGCCTAGATGTGACCTAGCGAAGGAGGACCTGAAAGCCCCCGATCAAGCCATCATAGCATCATTACACTCATCATCGGTTCGAGAGCGCAGAAAATAAACACATAACATATAAATATTAAGGGATTCGGGACTTGGGACTCAAGCTATGAGGATATTCCCGGAAATGGGATAAACATGAGTTCACGTAACACATATCAATAATATCTAAGGGAACGGGAAATGGAAATTCAACTATAGAGGCACACCGGAATTATGGAACTTACCACATAAGCACATAGTCATTCAAATCCCTAACATTCATATCATAACAATAATAAATGACAATACTCATAATTAATTCTAATAAACAAAGTTTTCATAAACATAACATTCAACGTTCAAGTTGGAGTACAAGAGTTTAGAGTTTGTCCATAAGCCTATACATAGATGAAACGGGGCCTCGATATAGTTTGAGGATCACCCTCAATACATAAATGGAAATGAACAACATAATAAA
>JBCEWC010003013.1:0-31887 GCA_038996855.1 Solanum aculeatissimum | reverse complement strand
TTAATAAATCTAATTCTCTTAATAATTGTATTTTGTATTGTACTAACAATTCTCCTTCTAATGCTAGACTTTTTATTTCTTCTTGGTTCATATTATCTGTTTGTTTTACGATTCTTTCAATACTTTGGGTGTTTAGTTTCATAACTTCATTTATTTGAGTAAGGTGTTGTCTTAAGATTTTTTGATAATTTATTAGGTCTTTAGTACACTTTCTTTCCTTCCATAACCAATTATTTTTCATTTTAATATTATATATGTGTGATAAAGTCATTTTCTTATTTTAACCTTTGTTGTAATTGTTTTATGTATTTATATTCTAGTAGTGATATTTTTGAGATTATTTTATCTAATTGGTACATGTCTGTCTTAGTTTTATTTAGTTCCTTGTATGTTTTATAGAGGTTTTTTAATTCTTTATTAATTTGTTTATAATTTTGAGTTTTTTTATGAGGTCGTCTCATATTCTTAGTATATTAATTCTATGCTCTGATCGAAGCAGAACACTGTAGTAGTAACTGAAAAAACAAGAAACTACAAGAGGATGATAATATATACGAGATATCAGAAAATAAAATATCGGGGTGTGAGAATATAAAAACAGATACAGAAAGTGACCTTGGACTATTCGATAATATCAGTTATTTAGTTGAGAGGTAATAAATTTAATTTATGGATTAAAATGAATATTCATTTAAAAATCTGCACTACTTATATTATATTTATTAAAAATAAATAATAGAATTTTTTACTTTTAATACATAGTTAGTTGAAAAGGAAGGGAAAAAATAAAGAAGAAGAGCGGGTTAGGCTTACGCCAATAACAACGAAGAAAAGCAAGAGGGGTTCAGGTAAGAGCTTTCAATTTAAATGCTTTAAATATGTAATAGATTGTTGATTAGTATAATAGTTGTTAGGAATAGTAATATATAGTAGTATTGTTAGTGGAACACTTTCCACAAATTGAAAGAAAATTTAACAATAGTGCCAAGTTATGATTGAAAGTTGGTGGGCCCATAATTGGATGCAAGTTTTCATTCTAAACTCTCTATATATATAGTTTAATTAATTATAATTAATATAAGAGGATAGATTGAAGTGCTGGAGTTGTAGCAATTTGCTATTTTGTGCTTTGTTACAAATGTCACTGGATAGCTTTTTCGATTCTTGACTTTGTTTATAATTATCTTGTTATAAATTAAGTTTTGATATATTAGTATAAGTAATTGATTATCAAGCGCATTATATTATATAAATAATATTAGAATTACGCTATTTTGGAGGAATTAAGACTTAACTCTAAACTTGAAATTTAGTAACTAGATTATAGAATTAGATGAATTTTTGGGTCTAGGCTAGATATATAGGAATATAGGCGTTAATGGACTTGTTTACTTATGAATATTATATATTTGAGAGATTCAAAGCGTTTGGAGGTATTGAAGAAAGGAAAAGCAGTGGTGAACTAGCTTGCTTGACTTCGGTTGAGGTAGGTTATGGTTTATTCTATGTGTTAGAAAGACTCTTAATAGTGATTGATATTCATTGAGTATTATCATGAAATTTTCTATGCATTTAATTGTTATAATTTGGATAATTGATATGTTGTTGTGATTGGTCTGTAATCCCAAGACCATGAAATTCATAATCTTGAACTGACCTTATCAAAGTGATGTCTTGAATAAAGAAGGTTTAATGAAATATTGTTAATGAAGTGGAAAGTAATGATAAAGAATAATGAATCAAATATTATTGGATCGGGTGTCACATTCTGACACGAATATTATGGGATCGGGTGTCACGTTCTGACACAGATATTATGTAATCGGGTGTCACATTCCGACACGGATTTTGGGATCGGACGTCACGTTCCGACACGGATATTATGGGATCAGGTATCACATTCTGACACGATATTATGGGATCGTGTGTCACATTTCAACACGGTATATATTAGATTGGGTGTCACGTTCCGGCACGATAATATTAAAGAAAAATATATTGAAATGATTTAATATACTCAATCTCAAAGAACCTATCTCCCAAAAGAAGCATGGTGTGGAGGCTTGAGTCCTCTAGTGTGTTTTTTGTATTGTTGACAGATTATATACTTGTTTGTTGCCTGCCAATGTTAAGTGCTATAGTTGATTTCTTGATATTACTTTATGTATATTGGTTTCTATTTGGAGTCGGCCAATGATACCTACTAAGTACATGTGGCTCGTACCGACTCCTACTTGTATTTTTCTTTATTTTTACTTTTGTGGAGTGCAGCGAGTATTCCATCGACTTCGACTTGCCCTCAGTTATATCCAATCGTTGGTATATCAGATTTTAGGGTGAGCTAACCTTCTAGCTCATATTGGAGTATATCAATTATGGCATGGTGTCTTTAGCTTTCGGATATAAATTATTTTCTTGATCTATTTTGATGTTGCTACTCTTAGACTTAGTATTTGAATTAGATGTCCTTGATGTGGTGACTTTCAGGTTTTGAAAAAACGTTATGTAATAAACTTAGTTGGTTTTGTTATTTATTGCTTATTAGTTGAGCTTCCAATTATTTTCGTATTTTATCAGTTGAACAACTATATAGGTTGGAATTTGTATCGTTGGTTTGTCCACTTAGGAGGTTAGATGTGGGTGTCACTCACGGTCCATTTTGGATCGTGACAAACTTGGTATCAGAGCTTTAGGTTCAGTGATCTCATCACACAAGGACAAGTCTAGTAGAGTCTAGCAAAATGGTATGGGGACATCTTTACTTTTCTTCGAGAGGCTACAAGACCTTAGGAAAACCCATTTCTTTATTTCTTTCGTGTTATTACTTGAATCCAATTGGTATCTAGGTGATACCAAGTGGTATCTGATTTTTTTCACACTCTAAATCGTGCAATAGAGTTACTTTCTAAGAAACTTTTTCAGATTTGTGTGTTTGGCTAGATCTGTCCAACTACCTCTCATGCTTAAAGTGGTTGGAATAGAAAATCTCAGATCCTTGTTAATGAGTTATCTTCAGATAAAACATTCATAAATAAAGAGACCGCATCAGACTTGAGAGGAGCAAACTAGCGTGCTTAAGTTCATCGATCTGAAATAATGCATTCTAATTCATATGAATCATGCGTTTAAGCTATAGCAAGATATGATGTACTTCTAGACTCTATTCTCTGAACCATTCTTTAAATGTTATCCTTGAGAAGGCAATTAAGTTATGCCTATAAATACTTAGTGATATTTGATCTCCGCGAGAGAAAGTGATTGAAGGTTTTTATAAACTATAAGTGATAAAATAATCCTAGAGTTAGAAAGGTATATAGACCATGAAGAGTGGGAACAATATATGATTGAAATGGGTAGTTAAGATTCATGTGGTGATAAGCTAAGAAATAAGGTGATAAGTCAAGTTCCTTCTAAGTTTTGGTTAAAAAGTAGTAAGTATCATCTAACTTTCAGGATAGAAGGTAGAGGAAGAGTTGTTAGTTAGTATGACATGGAGTACACTCGAAAAAGAATGGAGTCGATGTTGACATTCCATTGTGTTAGTAAAACAAATCAAGTATAGGTGTTGAATAGAAGAGTAGAGGGCATAAGGAGGTAGATCTAAACTAGGTTCATGATTTTGAAAGAAGAGTCACATGAGATTTATAGACTTATGAACTTAGTTAGACAGGTATAATGGATAAGATAGATACTACTTAACTTATAAATGAGAGTTTGATGATAGACTATACTTAGATATACTATGAGATAAAGGTTGATTTTTTTTATCATGAGATTTAGTGGTTTAACATTTCTTGACTTTATCTAATAGTTTAGAGTTAGTATAGCATGTAAAGAGTATGGATGTACATGTTTGGCACTAGACCCTAAGCTTGAAATTTAGGTGAGTATTATAAAAAGGGAGATAACATGAAGAGAGTAATATTATTAGTTGGAGATTTGCTCTAGTAGACTTGACTTAGCATAAGCGAGAAATTAAGTTGTTGACTTGAAAGAAGTGTGATGTTACAAGTATGGTAAATGTGATCCTTAGATGAAAATAGTGAATTGAGGCTAACTCGTTACATAGGAAAAGGGACCTAAGATGTACATCCAAATTAGTATATAATTGTGTGAGACTTTAAGTTTATGATTTACTTTAGGTAGTACGATGTGTTCTAGTGGTGGATCTAATATTTTTTTCATGGTGTAGTACTAGTGGTATATGAAAACGAATACGTTATTGTCAAGTGCAAATAGTAATTACTTAAAGAGTTATTAGTTCTATCATATGCTCGTATAATGAGATTCAATATTGCATCAACATTTGAGAAACCAACTAGTTTATATCTATGAACACTTGGGTTAAGCATTGATAAGAAAAATTATAGTGGTGGATCTTTGGTATGACTAATGTGTATGTGGTGAAATGTGTCTCAAGGATTTTAAATGAGGATTGGTGATTTCATAATAAGCTCCAAGGGAGTGAATAAATATGGAAATGATAAGCTTATGGATAAATAAAGTTCCAACTAGTAACTTGGGGGAAGACAATGGAGGATTTTAGTAGGAGAGTGCGTATAAAATAATTGGGTTAGTCCTTTGAATTCTATTGGTATAACTGGGTTTAAAGTATTATGTTGATGATAAGGTTGGTTTCAAGATGATGGCAATGGCTATAGAGCATAATGATAATAAGAATTCGATGAATTATGACCAGGATGCAATCATATGATAAGAATTTTCGATTAAATGAATTTGGTATGGTAATAATGACTTATGAATCTTTAAAGTTATGAATTACTACAATTTGATGAGTATATGATCGTATGAAAAGATGTAGAATGTGTTGAGACACTGCTCGAATAAAATTAAAAAGATTTAGAGTCAAAAATAAATAAAATTAGTGAGATATATGTTAGTCTTTATAAAGATACAAGAACAAATACATTCACTATGATGGTAAAGGTCAAAGATGTATCTTTCGAGAGAGTGGAGAATTGAATTCAGAGACACGTGGTTCCATCTATTTTGCTTTGGTTATGGTAATAATGTTACGTATCATTGATCTAAGTTAGAAAACTATTGGGTAATATTTGAAAGAAAAAAATCTATATATCTGCGGCTTGAATATGATGATAAGCTCTTTTTGTGATTTTGAGTATGGTAATTAGTACATTAAAAATTTTATAAAGAATATGGTAAGGTCGATAAAGAGGTGATCAACAATAAGTTAAGATACATGAATTCATAAAGATCTTCATGGTATGAGTTAATATTGACAGATAAGGGAAATTGGGTTATATGATTGGAATTAGAATTCAAGTTTTTCATGGTGAATCTATGTTCATGGTAGTATGTTTTATCAAGGTATGAATTTATAAAGTATGAAGTGATCAAATTGTATTGGATGTTGAACATTTGAAAGGACTTATGCATGATTTGGATTGTAAAGTTAGTTACTTTTAACTATTAAAGGACCTAAGAAAGGGTGTTATTTAAAGTTTTCATTTAGAGTATGAGAAAAAAAATAATCATGAGTTATTGATTAAAAGATATAATTAGTGGACAAGTTAGTTAAAGGAATAAAAATAGATATATTGAACAGTGTAAGGCATTCAAAATTGATGTTATGAAAGGAATTTAAGAAAGGTGAAGGTATACGACATCTCGTATGGATCTTGCATTCGAAGTTGGAGGTGAAATGGATTTTCACCTTTGAGTTCAAATATGATCATATAATGTGAACTGAGTTGGCACAAACTTCTTAGGGGTTTATCCATAATTTTTACAAATAATGAATTTAATTCAACTGATGAATAGTGATGTGAGGAAGATGTTGCATTTATTTTAATTTGAATTATGCAAATTATGGAAGATGACTTATGGAGGAACTACGGAATGGACCTAAAGTTCTACATGATAATTAAGAATTTTGGGACAAAAAATAAATCCACTTGTCATGTTCTAGCTATATATGATTGAATGTGGGGCTTGTTGAGTCTTAGCCCTATCGCTCTTAAAGATTATTTACAGTCATTGCTATTGATCTATTATTTTTTATAGTATTTTTAGAAATTCTACATGTTTGAATTTATCACTTGTTAAGTGATTACTTGATCATTTCCTTCATTGAGTTAGAAAAAAATAATTTTTTATGATGAGTATCCAATGTCTAAAAATCATATTTTATAACTTAAGATCGCGAGAAGAGTTGATTGTAAGAATGAAATCTTGACAAGATCTGTGATGATTTTTGTATTTTGAGTGAGCGGTGGTTGGTTTAGGTTCATTTATGATTGTAGCCAATATTATTGGTTCAGAATTTTGTTGTGATTATGTGAGAAAAGATTTATCCAAATGATTATGTTATGATCGAGTAAGTTTTGGTTCTGATTGTGCTCATGAGTTAGTCTGTGACTTCAAAATTGCTTCTAATTGTAAATCTGCCAAAATTTGATTCAAAAGTTCAGTTCTTATTAGTTTATCTTGGTGGATGAATTTAAGGAGTAACTTAAATGGAGAGATGAGCACCGACTTTAGAAGATCATAATTTTGGATTTTGGTAACATAGATTATTCTTCTCTCTCCTTCTTTTGACCGTTCGAGGACAAACGGTGGGTAAATTGGTATCTGATGTAACGACCTGTTAAGTCGTTTTGAGATATAGAGTTTCATATGTTATAAAAAAATTCATCTCATAAATTTTAAAGGGGTATTTTGAACTATTCAATAATATTTGTTATTTAGTTGAAGGGTAACTTTAAATAATTAATTTAATTTATGGGCTAAAGTGGGTAATCATTTAAAAATTTGTACTACTCATCTTATATTATTAAAAACAAGTAGAATTTTTTACTTTTAATACATAATTAATTGAAAAGAAAGAAAAAAATAAAGAAGAAAAGTGGGTTAGGCTTACGCCAATAACAACGAAGAAAAGCATGAGGGGTTCAGATAAGAGCTTTCAATTTAAATGTTTTAAATAAATATGTATCAGATTGTTGATTAGTATAATAGTTGTTAGGAGTAGTAGATTGTTGATTAGTATAACAATTATTAGGAGGAGTATATAATAGTTTTGAAATTTAGGAATTAGATTATAGAATTAGATGAATTTTTGGGTCTAGTTAGATATATAGGAATATGGGCGTTCATGGATTTGTTTTCTTATGAATATTATATATTTGAGAGATTCAAAGCATTTGGAGGTATTGAAGAAAGGAAAAGCAGTGGTGAACTAGCTTGCTTGACTTCGATTGAGGTAGATTATGGTTTATTCTATGTGTTAGAAAAACTCTTAATAGTAATTGATATTCATTGAGTATTATCGTGAAATTTTCTATGCATTTAATTGTTGTGATTTGGATGATTGATATGTTTTGTGATTGGTCTGCAATCCCAAGACTATGAAATCCATAATCTTGAACTGACCTTATCAAAGTGATGTCTTGAATAAAGAAGGTTTAATGAAATATTGTTAATGAAGTGGAAAGTAATGATAAAGAATAATGCATTAAATATTATTGGATCGGGTGTCACGTTTTGGCGCGGATATTATGGGATCGAGTGTCACGTTCCAACACGGATATTATGAAATCGGGTGTCACATTCCGACACGGATTTTGGGATCAGATGTCACATTCCGACACGAATATTATGGGATCGGGTGTCACGTTTCGACATGAATATTATGAGATCGGATGTCACGTTCTAACATGATATTATGGGATTGGGTGTCACGTTCCGACACAGTATATATTGGATCGGGTGTCATGTTCTGGCACGATAATATTAAAGAAAATCATATTGAAATGATTTAATATACTCAATCTCAAAGACCCTATCTCCCAAAAAAAGTGTGGTTTGGAGGCTTGAGTCCTCATGTGTGTTTTGGTATTGTTAACAGATTATATACTTGTTGTTTGTTGCTTGCCAATATTAAGTGTTATAGTTGATTTCTTGATATTACTTTATGTATATTGATTTCTATTTGGAGTCGGTCGATGATACCTACTCAGTACATGTGGCTTGTACTGACTCCTACTTGTATTTTTTCTTTGTTTTTCTTTTATGGAGTACAGCAAGTGTTCCACCGACTTCGACTTGCCCTCAGCTATATTCGATCGTTGGTATATCAGATTACAGGGTGAGCTAACCTTCTAGCTCGTATTGGAGTATATCAGTTATGGCATGGTGTTCTTAGCTTTCGGGCATAAATTATTGTCTTGATTTATTTTGGTGTTGCTACTCTTAGACTTAGTATTTGAATTAGATGTTCTTGATGTGGTGACTTTCAGGTTTTGGAAAAACATTATGTAATAAACTTAGTGATTTTGTTATTTATTGCTTATTAGTTGAGCTTCCAATTATTTTCGTATTTTATCAGTTGAACAGCTATATATAGGTTAAAATTTGTATCGTTGGTTTGCCCACTTAGGAAGTTAGATGTGGATGCCACTCACCGTCCATTTTGGGTCGTGACAATAAAGAAGGTTAGAGTTATGCATGTATTATTTATCAAGTATTAGTCATATAAAAATTACAATAAATAAAATATTACTTTTTGAATATTTAATTTGTTGTAAATTAATATATGTTATTAACAAATAAATAAGTAAACACATATATTATATAATTTAAATTAATTAATAGTTCGATTAGTTAAAGGTGGAAAGCCTTCCAACTCTTAAAAAAACCAAAGTAAATAAATAGGATAATTTTTGTTTAAAGAAAATCATGAAAATGTTTTGAGAAAATAAGAAATTTAACATTTGTATTGAGACCATCAATTTCATAAGAATTCTCAATTAACGTTGTTCAATTTTGATCTACATCTAATGTAAATATTTTCCTGTTGGACGCATATTCAAATCAAATTAAAAAAATTAAAAGTAAATTGATGGGGGTTAAATATGTAATTTATTATTTTAATCCATGTATAACTAATACCCACATAACTTATTCCACCTTCTACCCCGCATAAAATTATACATAAATTTCCTCATAAGTTATGTAAATTTTATTTATATAAAATTACTAAAACACAACCAAACACCACATAAAATTAATACATTAATAACTTTTATACATCATTTGAAGTCTATCTTTATTCTACTTACAAACCAAATAATATATAAAGGTAATACATAAATAACTAAAGTTATTCATGTATTAAGTTGGGCCTTAACAAGCCCCCTTAATATTTGTAGTATTAACCCTTGATGTTCTTTAAGTCATAGATTTATATTTACTATTTGTTATTATTGAATTTTCATACAAAATAATAGATTCTGTGTAAAAGGTAGTGAGTTCAGATTAACCAGTATCAAGAAGGATCTACTTCTGATAACAAATAATAGGAAACTACATCATTAGTATAAAAATCATTTAATTTCAACAAATCAAGAAAACAATACTTATATTTTCAAGTTTTTCTTTGCTTTAATAGAAGATAGATAACCTTTTGAATTAACTTCCATGTTTATTTGCATTTGCGTAATTTAGTTGAAAAAAACAATTAAAAGATAAAATAAATGTTACTAGTATTACAAAAAAGGAGGGCCATGTATGCATGTCAATGTTAAGACATACATAAAGTGGTGAACATGTTGCCCAAAGAGGGGTCCTTGAAAACATGTATCTTGGGGAATTTAGACTCAGAACATGTATCAGATTCCTCCAATGTACAAGTAAAGAAAGATCCGCCCAAAAAGAATTCCCACTTTTTCCTCGAAAGAATTCATCCGGCTACAGATAATGAAGGGAAGAAACGCATGTCTAGAGCTATGCCACTGTAGAATCATTGATATATGTCGCAACTACAAAAATAGTGGAGAAAGAATAATAAGATAAAGAAAAGGATGACACTCTCAACCACGAGCCAGGCCATTGTTTCAAGCTAAAGATGTATACCTCAACCAGCTGATTCTGTGCATGGCAATTTCTCTATTCCTTCTTCTCTAGAACTCGAGTCACAAGACCAAGAGCCATGGTTCTTCCTGATGCCCTGAGGGACACCCTTCCAAGACCCTTACATTTAGAATGCTCTTCAACACAAATCATTCCTTGCAAAACTACCTAAACCATGACAAACATATTAAAGTTAACATCTATTTTATAGCTAGCCACAAAGTCAGTTGCCTACCATCTTCCCTGCACCAATTCCCACTCAGACATTTTTCTTTGTTTACTAACATGATAAACATAAGCATATCAATACACATATAGTTGATCTTTAGAGAAACCTCAATTATAGCATTCTGCTTTGCTACAAGACATCTAGGTGATTTCTTGGTCTCCTTTCCAGTCTTTGAATCAAGCAATGACAAAATCCTCGCAACTCTTGCAGCCTCCTTAGCGTGGTGAACATGAAATTCCAACTGTACGTTTTCAGATATCCAAAGCTCTAGTCATTAACCAAAAACATATATGTCTTGCAACACTCTGAATTTTGAGGGTAAAATGATAAGAGCTGCTACCTGAGAGCCAATTAAAATTGGAACAGCAATATCCAGGAGAAGAATCTTCAGTTCCAAATGATTTGTAACAGCAATAGGATATTCAGGGTGGCACAGCACATCCCCTGCCATTACACGATTCGCATCTATACCTTGTAGATTAATAGTGACATTGTCTCCGGCTTTTGCACTGTTACAAACCTGAGAATTATGTTCCAAAGAACGCACTGTTGCCATTTCTCTTGATGGCATAACTAGAACCTGACCATGTTAAGAAATTAGTTAGAAAAGATGATTCCTCCTAAAGAAGTCGATGCAATTTTCATTCTTATTACAAGGTCAAATCTTGTAAAATAGAAAAATAATCTACTGGTAACAAAAAATCACCAACGGCGCATTTCTTGATAACATTAAACAATTTCTGTCCATGATTGCACCGTACAAGCATTATGATGGCAATTGCTGTAATGACCTAACAGCATGTCCCAACAATGCCCTAATAAAATGACTGCGCAAGTATCTGTTAGTTATCTTAGTCCCCTTCAACACTATCACTCTGTTACCTTGAGCCCTTAAACTCTAGTTCACTGGTATCTTACATTACAGTGAAAAAAAGGAAGTGTCTTTGTGTTTCACCATGTACCTATCTTATTATTGTCAATGTGGAGATGTCCCTTCCAAGACAAACGAGCTGCGAGAAAGACATAAAACATTGAAGTAATCAAAACCACCTCAGATTTCTTTCCACGCAAAGCCGAGCTCAAACAACAACCACCTTGAACTCCCATCCCCCCCTCAGCAACACACCCCAAATAAGATTCAAAATACTGAAGAATATACGGTAAGAAAAGAGTTACACTCTTGAGAAAAAAATGTAGAAGCACCTTGATGGAAAATTAGAATACAAGTTTACTTGCCTAATGCCCCTCCCTCAGCCCCTCCTAATGAGAGCAAGGTGTTTGGGCAGGTTAATTAGGCTGACGGTCAGACTGATGACATGATCTATAGGCACCAGTATAACTCGCTGTACAGTTATGACTCGAATGACGGTCAGACTGATGACACGATCTATAGGCACCAGTATAACTCGCTGTACAGTTATGACTCGAAAAATCCAAGTCTTCTAAAAGCATGTACATAATAAAGGAAAAAGTATCTTGTCTAGATATGATACTTGATGAATTTAAATGTTGAGTGTCAAAATAACAGAGAAGGATCTCTCTTTCATTAGCGGGTAATTGAGTACCTTATCTCCAGTTTGAAGAACTCCTGTCTCCAACTTCCCACATACTGACACCTGTCCTTGTGAGGGTAATTTAACTAGATCACATATCGGCATTAATATAGGCTTTGAGTAATCTCTTTGGGGAGGTTGGAGAGAGTCTATGGTGTCTAAAAGGCATGGCCCTTGAAACCTGAAATCAATCAGCATTATTAACTACACAAGACAATCAGGTGCTATTTGCGTATGATACTAAATTACCATAGAAATTTTGACTCAACAGCACCATAATCACTTTATCTATTAGCTAGCAAATTTGGGTTGTCAATCTTGAGAAGACTTTAATTGTTTCAAATTCCAGTTGCATACAGTTTAACTTATATATTTGCTACGTAACTTACTGTTTCCATTGTTCTGCCTCAGGCAAACATAGAACTTCCATGAAAGCATTTTCTTCTAAACGATGCAAATGCAATAAAGTTGAAGATAATGAGTAACACTAAGCTTCCTAGTAGCGCTAGCGGTTGGATAGTAGACTAACCAGGACAACAATCTTGCATCAGAAGGACTTGTCACCAAATTTTGGTTTTCCATAGCACTCAGGGGAATCCACAATACTGATGAATCTTTGAACTTACAAGCACGAAGAAATGTTCCTAGTTGATACTTAATTGTATCAAAACGTTCTTTGGAGTATCCCACAGCATCCATTTTGTTAATAGCAATTATTATCTGATCCACCCCAAAGCTTTTGATAAGTTGTGCATGCTCCCTTGTCTGACCTCCGCTAACATCAATGCCAGCTTCAAATGCACCTATTGAAGCATCAACTACGAGAATTGCAGCATCTGCTTGTGTTGCACCTGATATCATATTTGGAACAAAGTCTCTATGGCCTGGGGAATCAAGCAGTACAACACGGTAACTTTTTGTGTTAAAGTAGGCAACAGCCACTGTCATAGTTATTCCCCTCTCTCTTTCCTCAACACTCTCATCCAATGCCCAGGCATAAGCAAAGGACCCTTTTCCCTGATTATAGATAGGATATTTACCAATCAGCTAATCAAGATTTGACAATGTCTTACAAAAACGGATGAGAAGCAAAAAGAAGGATTACTTGCTGCTTGGCTTCTTTTTCATATTTGTGCATTTCCTTCTGAGATATCTGCCCCAAAAGGTGAAGTAGTCTTCCTGATAGCGTTGACTTCCCAGAATCAACATGGCCAACCTACATGGAGAAAATTTTGGAGTAAGATCAGCCAATTAGACATTCAAAATGATTGAAATCTTGAAAACATAAATGGTTGACTCACGATTGCAAGATTTAGCTGGTTCAATTTGTCTTCTAATTGATCAGTGCATACAGTTTTCTGAGGTTTACTCTGTGATCTTTTAGTTGCAATTCTAATCTCCGCATTGCAGGGATTTGATGATACAGACATATTGCTCATGTTGCTCATGACACCATGATTTCCTCTAGTTCCTATAGAAGAACCTCTATCCTTCGAATCATCACGTCTAACCTTTGCCGTTGATGTGGAAGAGCTAGTAGGCTCTTCAGAAACCAATTCTCTTTTAACTTCACCAGCTATTTCCGTTTTACTTGATAGGATATTTGACTGTACGATTTTATCGCTAGTAGCTGCAAAAGAAATAGTAACGCATACGAAAGATGTCAAACTCCTAAAATAGAGAACAGGATATAAAATATTAAAAATTGAGACTACTTTTTTTTGGTATTATTGGAGAGGTAATATAAAAGGTGTCATCTTTCTGCATGAGTTATGGAGGAAAATTTCCAAAAGTCTGCATGAAAATTTCAGTTTCAATCTACTCTAACATTCTCAATGACAAAAAGGGAACAAAAGTCAGCAGGAAGGTTCCAGTAAACAGGTAAATAGTTTACCAATCAAAAAGAATAACAAAAGGAAGAAAAGTTTGCAGGAAGGTGTCATTGAACAGCTACATATTGATGCCCAAAAATAAACAAATTTACAGCCAATAAACATGGTCCTCAAAAGCACCTCCTAAAGATTCTAATAAAAAATTAGGACCAGAGATACATAATATAGCCACTGAATGATCTGTGTAGTTTCTACTTCATTATGAGTATGGATAGGGACTTCATGAAGACCTATCCAAGAAAATCAGGAAAGGAGGAAAATTTTGAAGGACTTAAATAATGTTAAGGTGGAAAGGGAGATAGGAAAGGAAATGAACCAGCATAATTTCATCTGAATGAGAAAATTAAAAGACCAAAGGCATTGTATACAACCAGTCACTAGCTCTCTAAAATCTAAATAATACCAAACCTTCTTTATAGTTTTTAGCCCACCCATCCTTGCTATTTTTAGCAGTATTTTCAAAAATGAAAAGCAGAAAAAAGGCCACAAGATTCATGTAGCTTAAAGCGATTAATGAGAAGTGAGTGAAGCACACAATTTACCAAAAAGTAAAAAATATCAAATATATATGAATTTATTACTACAATAATCATTCTTTTTTTAAAATTAGTACTACAATAAACATCTTAAAACTAAATACTAATTTCAACATCCAATTACAATGATTTTGATATCAATCCAACTACTTAAAGTTGAGATTCAAAGAACCAACCGATTCTCGTTTGGATCACTGTGCGCTTCATTACTTGAAGTGCATAGCCTCACTGATGAAGCGATAACCGTTCACTTCCCATTGCTTTAAGCAACAAAGCGATGGACCTTAATAACGCTGCTATTTAGAGCTAGAATTATAATTACATCTCGAAAAAAGGGAAAAAAATGTATGTCGCCATGGAAGCACTCATTTAACAACTCCAGAGGTGGAATCCAAGCAAATCCTAGAAAATTAGCCTAATATGCTGAATTTATTTTGCAAAAACAACTAAAGCCTAATGAATGGCATGCAGTCAGTTCACTCATCCAAGAGGCCAAGACAATATTACCTTGTCTTTCAAATTGCAGCATAACGCAGCAAAGGCACTTCCAAATGGAGTGTTAACAATCATAACACCCATCAGCAGTCAGAATCTTAATAGTTTTGGTTTAAGTTATCAACAACAGATTCCGACAACAAAAATAAATCAATCAGTGTCTGATCCTACAAACATAATATTTCCACCAGCCTTTCTGATTGTGTTGTTGAAAGCATATCAACCAGCTGAAAATTAATAAATGGCTAGGGGAATTTGAGCAATAGGGTTTTTTGGTATAAGTAATACCAAGTGTTGTTAAAAAGCATTGAAGCACTCACTTAAGCAAGAAGCGAAGCGAGACGACAGGTTGTCGCTCTAATGCCTTGAAGCAGCGCTACTGAAGAAACGTGCACTTTTGTCCCAGAAGCGAGAAGCACTTTTTTTATAAAAGCGAGAAAAGCTCTCTTAAGCGAGATAAACACTAACTAGGTTTTTTTTTTGTAATTTCTGTAAAAAAAATACTTAGGTAAGTCTTTTCAATATTTTCCCTCCTTTATCAACTGCTGCTGCTGAAGGTTTGTTCCTGTTCTTCTTATCTTCTCTTCTGCTTCTCTAAGGCACAAAGTAACTAGGGTTTCTTTTTTTCAATTTTTTGTTTGTAATGCTACTTAAGTACTTATTACCCTGTTCTTATTTCTTCTCATTTGAAGTTCTCAATTACCGTGTATGCTGCGTTTTTTTCTTGTTTTGTTTTGCTGCTCTGTTTGGTCTCTATTTTTTTTTTGCTTTGTTTTTGTTGTTCTGTATATTACTGTTCTGTGACTTGAGACACTTCAAGAATCTGAGGATCTTGTTGAAGAATAGGATTTTGCTCCCTTTGTGATTTGATTATGCATTTGCTTTATATGTTATGACTTATGAGGATTATTGACAATATATAGTATTGAAAGATTTGTCTAATATGTTATCTCTATTGAGTTCTTGATTATTTATCTATACATATTTAATATTTTTTATTTTTATACTAAATAGCGTTTAATTCAAAAAAAGAGTGTTTCACTTCACGCTTCTCGCTTCTGTGAAGCGAGCCCTCGTTGCTTTTTTTAGCTTCTCACTTCCCAAAACACTGGTAATACCCTATTGAGGAAAAGAGAAATCCCCCACACAAGACGTACTCGACAGGGGAAACTTACATACAACATCACCCTGCTACAAAATCAGTTCAATCATTTGGACATGAGGTAGCGTCTGCATTACAGTGCTGTCAAAGGCGCGCTAAACCCCTGAAGCGAGGGTCAGAATGTATTGAGCACTTTGCCTCGCTTAACATGCGCTTCAAAGTCATCTTCAAGGTTCTAAGGCATACTTATCCTTATCAACGAGCTTCTTCCGAAGAGGTGACACTAAATAATTGCTATTTCACTTTATCGTAAAAAAAAATCAATTTCTTTGTTCATATACTTGTCATTCATGCTTATAACTACTAGTCTTGTGCTAAATATATATAATTGTATTGTTTCTCCCTTTGCACCTTTTTCCATTAAAGTGCACGCTTTATTTGGGCTTAAAGCACCAACGGATCTTAGAGCTTTTTTGTGCTATCTGATTTTGATAACACCGGTCTGCAACAAGGTCTGTTTTTAGAGCAGTGTAAGTTACTTATAGGCAGTATTTATCATACTCAACTAAACTCAATAAGATCAAACATCTTGACCTGATCATTGAGAATGTTATGCATCTTGCAGTTTATTCCCTTGGTTCATTTTTCTATTTTCTGCCACAAGTAAAAGAGCAATTCCCCAGAAGTCAGAACCTGGAGTCATGTGCAGTTAAAATGTTAGATTGTTATCTGGAGCTATATTGAATTGGCCATGTTCAAGCCTCACCATCTTTTTACGCAAAAAACAGTACTTCCAAACAATGCCAATAACCAACCTCAAAATTATAAATTCACAAGAGCATTTCCAAATATGCTCTCCGACAATATTTAATCTCTCTACAACTTTGAAAGTCTTTTAACTTAGATCCACCATTCACAGTATCCAAGGATCCAACTTTGAAAGCAATGGTATTCGTCTTTGCAACTAGGGCAAATGTCTCCTTATAATCAACTCTAGAAGTTTGAGAGGATCCTTTAGCCACTAGTATTGCTTTAAATTTTTCTATTAGAATCAAAATAGGAATAGAAATAGTATACATAATCCTACTTGGATAAGGATTGCAAATTAGTGTCTATAAATAGGACTCATTGTGATAATGTAGATACATAATTAAATAATTTTTTTCTTTTATATTTCTCAGATGGTATCAGAGCATTGGTGAGAAACACCTAGTGAAAAAAAATTAGGCCAAAATAGTCATTGTGGCCAACTTGTAGGTATCTTGGGGTGAGCTTCCTAGCTAATCCGCAACACCAGTTTCCTTCTATCCATTTTTAAATTGTTTTTACTACTTTTATAGAGTAGTACTTTGCTATTTTCAAACATGTAAACTCTTTGGGGGCTCTTGTATTTGACACCCTGTGGCATACGCAGGACTTTTCATAGCGGTGTCACCTTTAAAAATGAAAATAAATAAAATAATGTAACACCATATTAGAAAAATAAATAAATGTGTGTGTATATATATTTATATATAAAACACAATTCATGTATATTATTATATCTTTTCTAAAAAAATAAAATAAAAAATAGATAATAATTCTTTTCGATGAGATCTCTTTTTCTATGAAATGTATTCAAAATAGACTCATCAATGATATAAAATACTAAATATTTGGTTATACAAAGCACCAAATAATTACTAAACAAAGAAGGAAAAAATATATACATAAAAAAAAATAAGGCTATGGAGGCTTGAACACGCAACCTACCCTGTGGAATTTGAGCAAAAAACCAACCAAGCTACACATATCATTTGCTCAAGAAGTGTCACTTGTAGTGTATGTGTGTGTGTATATATATATCCACTATTTCCTTCTGTTTCTTAATTGTACATACTAATTTAGCAATTTTTTCCCGACGGTGTCACGTGACACCCCTTACACCTTCCTAAATCTGCCCTTACTGACACCAGGTTTTGGGGTATATTTTGTTATTTTTTGCACCTTATGATCAAGAGATTAGAGTTATGACTTAATTTTGTCTTTTCACCTTTATGTTTTCGCCTAATTGTTAAAAATGGACTAAAATTGGATAAGGTTTCACCAATCGGATCAGGTGTAAGTGCCTTCATGGCTTTTCGACATTTGGATCGTGATAAGAAAATTTTGCTTCGGCAGATTGCATGATGGCTTCTGCTACTATATTTCTCATTGAGTAAGTTCTCAAATTAGGTCCATCAAAACCCCCAACAATAACAACAAACCCAATCTAATCCCAAAAATGGTTCTAGGGAGGATAAGATGTACACAGCCTTATCCTTACCTTTATGAAGTAGGGGTTGTTTCCAATTGACCCTCAACAATCCTCCTCCTTTATCCGAGCTTGGGAGCAGTAATGTGAACGAGCTTCAAATGCTGAACAATTTCCCCCTAAGTTCTTTCTCCAACTTCACTTTCCCCCGTGGCAGTGGTTTCAACCTAAGTTGCTCGGACTCGGGTGTGGGTGTCCAATACGAGTGCGGATCTAGAGGTCGGATCCTTCATGATCTAATTTTTAAGATCCGAGGATATGGATCCATGTATGGATACGGGTGCGGGGATTCGCCTAAAAATAATCAACATATCTAAAAATAGAGTGATAAAACCTAAATTATGAGATATTATATGGAGAGCTTGAAGAAAATCTTGGAAGTAGATTAAAAAAAAGACGTGACATAGAAATTTCTATATAAAAGGTATTCTATTTTCTTAAATTTCACCTTAGCTTTTGTATTGATTACAAAAATCATTAAAACTGTCCAAACTTTCCTCATAGATTTTGGTCAAAGCACCCAAAATTGATTGACCAAATCGGACACGGATCCCACACCCATGTCGTGTCGACACAGGTGCGGCACCAAAAGTGAAGAGTCCGAGCAACTTAGGTTTCAACGGTGGGAGTAGGGAGAATCATCTCTTCCTCCTTATTGTTGTCCCCTCGAAGAAGTGATGGTGTAATACCAAAATAGGGCTCAAACTCTCGAAAAGTAACGTTCATGCTGACAAAGCTCTCCTAGGGAAAATGGTAGCATTTGTACCATTTCTCAGTAGGGGTGAACAAAACACACACCCAAAAAACTTCGAAGGAATAATATATTTCTCCTCACACTTTAAAAAGTCTCCGAGGACTCTAAAACACGAGGTTTTAAGTGGCATTCTATTTATAAGATAGACAACAACTAAAATGGCATCCCCAGTAGGCAGTCTTTCGGTAGATTCATGATAAAAAATAAGAGATCTTATCACTTCTACCAAATGTCTATTTTTCTTTTTTAGCAACCCCATTTTGTGCACAAGTGTAGGGACAACTAATTTGATGGATTATTCTATTGAACTCTATATAAACACCAAATCTTTAATTCATATATTTGTGTCATTATCCATTCACAAAATATCATCCTAGCCTCAAATGGAGTACAATCATCTTACGAAATGACTGTCTTTGTGGGCCCTATAGTTTTAATAGGACTCCAAATTAGAAAATAGAATTTTCTGAAACTCTGGAAGGAAATTATCTTTGAAACGACCCTCAGAAAAGAATTGATGGGCAGATTTGTCTCGCGGGAAAACCAAGTATGCCTTGCTGGAACCCTAACTCTAATGATAAACAAATCTAAAACTTGGTGGGTAGGCTAGAAATCGACAAGCGAACTCAAACAAAATCACTACCAAAAATAGAGTTTAAGTTGCAGATAACTTGAAGGATGGAGATAACTTGACATCTTTTTGGAAAAAAGAACCCTAATGTTGTAAGGGAGAAAGACTCACCTCAAGAGACAGCAATGACTCCTATACCATGTAGAATTTGAGAAAGAGAAAAAAGTTTCTTTCTATTTCATTATATCTTTACATCTTATGAGAAAGGGTATTTATACAAGTGAATCCCAACTGATTAAGGAAAGAAGGTTAATTACAATGAAAAGCAATATTCTATTGATTACTAAATGGAAGGGAAGTGGATGGCCAAGCTGCTAGAAGAAATAAGCAATTCACAGGAAAAAACGATGATCCTGATTTATTGAGATGGTTACATAGTGAAGATAGGGCCATTGTTAGCAATCTGTACAGAATGGAAAGCAACTAGCAAAGCAGTAGCCAGAAATTGTGGAGAACGGTTTGGAGAACCTTAGCACCAACTAAGGTAAAATGTTTTATATCGTTAGTTGCTAGAAGGGCCTGTCTGACACATGAAGTTATGAAGAAAAAAGAATGACTATAGTATCTTGGTATTCATTATGACGGAAGGCAGAAGAAACCAACAACCACCTTTTTGGGCACTGCAGATTCACAGCACAGATTTGGATCATCTTCCTCAATCTCACAAAGATAAAGTGGACCATGCCTGAGTATACTGTCGATTTGTTGAGTTGATGGATTAGAAGAGGGGAAAGTAAGAGCCAGAAGGCATAGTGGAGAAAATCCCCCACATTGCATATGGTGGAGGGTTTGGAGAGAGAAGAATAGTAGAAATTTTGATGATATTTCATATTCCATTCAAAAGGTTTAGTGGAATTGAATTGTGTCTATTTATTTTTGGTGTAAAGAAGCAGGTTTAGGAATAACAGAAAAGCTTGTAGATTTTTTGGAATCTCTGTAAGTATTACTTTTTCTGTTTATACTTTTGAAGGTCCCAGCATTAGAAAATTACCACATTACTATTTTCTTTAAAAAAAAAAGAATGATTATGCTAGGAAAAGGAAAAAAATCATGTTATTTAATTAAAAAAATCAACAAACATGCTTTAAGAATCATATTTTCCAACGAATAGAAGTTTCACGCCGAAGGGGAAATAAGTTTTTATGACTTTTGTTCTAGCACTAACATGAAAATTAACCTATCGATTCTCACTCAAGATTCATCCTTAGCCTTTGTACTTCCACATAAAAGGGAGTTTTTTAGTTTAGAAGGGGAAAAAGTCCAAATTTGCCACTGAACTATGTGAAATGGTCTAACTTTGCCCTCCGTTAATTGTTGGGGTCATCCATGTCCCCGACATTAGAACATTGGGCAAATATTGCCCTTCTTGATAAAGGTCAACTATTAAAAATTAATTAGTCTGATTACTACAAATAGTTCCACGTATCCAAATTGTCATAACTAAAACCCTTATACCCCCTCCCCCCTCACCCCCACCCCCCACCTCTTGATTTTGTACCACAAATATATCAAAGCTCGTCGAAGTTGAAGCGGTCCTCTTTTTTAAAAAGAAAAAAAGTTTTGTGCTTCAAAGTGAACTGCATTTTTGGTTTCCAATGTGGCAGTGATGCAAATAGATACTTGGCTACTATAGGAACCCTAAAACTATGCATATGCCAAAAGTTGCAGGAAATAATGAACTCTATGAAGAAGCAAGCAAAATTCACAAAGAAGTACCTAAAATGGTAAAATATAAGTACCATTGTCAATAGATGATGTAAGACATTTGCATAAGGACCATCAATGATGTCTTAAAATCAAGTATCCGAAACAAAAAGGAGAATTCCCACAACCAAAATACGCAAGGAGAATAATAATGCAACAAAAATATAATCTACAGAAAGTCAGAAACAGTTCTATCCAGCACCCCAAAAGAAAACTGTATGTGTATCAATGTGAAATTTGTAACAGACATGTTGCCAGTTGCTAACCTGCGCTAGCTTTGCCACCACCACAACCTTTAATCAATGGGTTACGCAGGACCCCACACATATCACATAAATTTGTGGTATCTTCATTATCAAATGTGCAAATGGGACAACACCACAGCCCAGCCTTAACTGGTTCCTGTTTCGGATTTCCACATACATCACATACATTCATACTCTCTCTGTTATCAAATGTGCAAATGGAACAACGCCAGATGCCAACCTTAACCGAATCCTGCTGTGTATTTGTTTTTGGTGCCCTTCCTGCAGCAAAACGTAAACAACATATTGAGTTCTTTAAAATTATAATATAAACTACTGCCAACACCAATAGTCCTGGTAAAGTAACTATAAACATGAAAATTTAAAAAAATCAAATGGAAATTTTCTATAAGTAAACAAATATTCCCTTTGCGCTCAGTAATGTCACAATTTGACTTGGTGCAGAAATTTCATAAGTTGAAATTATTTATATATAATACTGGTCAGTTTGGACAGATGCAGTATATTAGTAGTTAAGAAGTTAATCGGATAATAGAAACATCATGTTGGGGTTTTAAGTTTTGATTGTTCAGAATCCTTGAAAGAGGTGAAAGTTGTATAAGATACAGTTACTTACGGAAGTGCCTAGCAATTTGAAACATTTCAAAACAGGATATGGTGTCCATCTAAATTGGAAGATGGCAGAACTTCTTCTTCTTTTTTTATGACAAGGGGAACCCGCAGCTGCTACCCTTTGGTGCGCACAGGGTAAACCCCGTTCCTATGTAATAGCTTGCAAAACACATAGGAGAGGTAACCCGCACTAGGCAAGCCCGGTGCAACGAGCTCGACCCAAAAGGCAAACCCCTAGCTTTCGCTAGCAAGGGATTTCAAATTTGAGACCTCCAACATGGAAGCCCCAAGCCCAAACTGCTGGGCCACCCCGAAGGATAGCTGGCAGAACTTTTTAATAGCCATCTAAGTGGTTAAGCTTGTGATATTCCATAGTCCAGAAATAGTTTTAGTAACTGAAGAAGTATTTATGCTTTCACATATGGTGCCATCTAAATTGGAAACTGGCAGAACTTTTTAAGAGTCATCTAAGTGGTTAAGCTTTTGATATTCCATATCCCAGAAATAGTTTTAGTAACCGAAGAAGTATTTATGCTTTCACAAGTCCCTTAGCAGATTAGATCAGTCCAGTATGTATAGTAACTCAATATTTTCCACCAACATATTTCAAGACCATATTCAACAACCAAACAACAAAATAGGAACAAAAAAGTGTTCTTATTGTACAGATTCAAAACAATTTCTGATTATGCCGGATGAACCAAAAATTCAGAGGAAAATGGACACAAATAAAGCAAGTCGCATTGCAGTTCAATAGACAATCACGAGTTTTGGTGTGGCCCGCAAACATTTGGAGAAAAACTAAAATAGTTCTAAATAAAAGATGACTATGGAGAAAAGTACCTCAAAATTATCATGAAGTGGTAATCTTAATATATGATTAACATTTTCTTTCTGCTTGTTTGTTTGCATTTTATTTTTAATTATTTTTTTATGTGTGTGGGTTGGGAGGTTTTGGGGAGCTGGGGCAATACATCTTTAGATATGAAGCACTGAGAAGGGCTAGAGGAACACTCACCATTAGTCTCTGAATATTCATATCCATCATCATAGTCATAATTGTAATCTTCATAGTCATAATAATCTTCCTCGTAATCAACTCCATAATTTACCTTTCGAGGCATGGTGATGCTTGCAAGTATGCCTAAGAAAAACACAAGCTTGCATATCACTATCTACATGATACAAATCCAGGTCATCACAGAAATGTGCAGCAAGAGCGAGTTAATTCCTACAGCACAAACAGAAATACATTGTGCAAGCTTCACCCTTCAGTTAACAATGTAGTCATACCTCGAAAATAAACCGTGTCAGTAAGAAAACATTTCAGATCTGATCAACCACCAGGAAATGCTCACCGGAGCAATACCATAAATCCAGAAAAACAATATTAACTGGTATGAACTGCTCTTAATGTCCCGAGAGGGTAGGCAAATCTACAGCTTCCTGTCTGACAAAATAAGCCACCAGTTTCAATCAATTGGAACAAGCTTTCAACAGTAAGATAGAAAAATTTTACTACCTTACATCTCTGCAGACATGAAAACATTAATGGATGTCTTTTATCTCCAAGTTTACATTCCCATTTACTACTATGTTTCTCCATCCCCTAGCAGAGTTAGTGACAAAGTTCTCAAGATATAATATAAGTTGCAATGTCAAACCTGAAAGCTACAAAGCATTAAGTATTAGATTGCAACAGCAACCAAGCAGACAGTTAACAAGGACACACTTCTGTGATTAACGGAGTTATTAGACGGATTATTAATTCTGAAGAGAGGTAAAAAACTTTAGCATGATAAATTGAATTAGTTTGATGTAAACTGCTGAGGGCTGATAAATGTTTTAGGAATTTTTAATCAATCCTAAGATTATGGGCTAGTCCAAAAATTACTAACATACTATCTGATTGATCAAAAAATTAAATTTCTTCAGTGATAGCGTAAACATACTCCATCAAAGTAAATGAGAATATTTAATGAAAAATTAAACAGTGTAATAACTCTACAGCCCCTACCCTCGCTTCCAATTTGTAAACTATTATCTAGCCAATATCAATTAGCACTTCGTAGAGTTCCAACAATAATCAATTTGCATAGACGGTTTTCACATAAAAAATAAGTTGCAGATTAAAGATCGAAAGAGTTTAAAGAAAATAAATAAGGAGGGTTACTGGGGTTTCTCCATCTCTAACTTGCAGGTCCGGAGCTTTAGTCGAAGAATGAAGAGGAGGAATTCTACTTTAAGCTTGCCTTAGTACCAACTCCGGCCAAGTGTGTTCTCTCGGGCAGATTTTAAGATTTCGATGCGGGGCGTTTAGTTGTACTCCCAGGATCCCATTTCAATTTTTTTTTTGGTGAACCAAGGTAGAATATATTAATTAATTAATATGTATCATACAATAGAGTGGCAGGTTTATGCCTGTTCTGATAGCATAACTGCTACTATTATTTTTTGGGTCGTTTTGACTTTACAAAAAAAGTTTTGTCTTTGTCTATTTCTAATTCCTTGGAGATAAACTGCATTTGCCATCCGATTTGTTTCCCTGTAGCTATGTCGTACTGGAGGATTCCTCATTTTCCTGAGCAGCTCCCTGCAATCAAAGATCATGTTAGTATAAGAGGGGTGTTCATTTATTATATGGTCTACGAGGCCCTTGGAGTCTGTATTGATTTCAATTAGCTTGAGGTCTCGTGCTAATGCGATTTGTAGCCCATGTATTAATGTTAGTAGTTCCGCTTTGATGGGATCTCTTGCATGTTGGTTACTCATGTAGCCAATTATCCAATTTCCATGCTCATCTCTGATCACACCTTCCATTCCGCTTTTGTTATCTTTATTTGTGAATGCTCCGTCGTTGTTAAGTTTGTATCCTACTATCGACGACTCCCATCTGATGTAAGTGGGACTTTTGTTGTGTTTTAGGGGGGGTTGTACCCGCAAGAGCGTGGTATTCTACTGCTTGGACGAGGATTTTTTTAATGCTAATAGTTTTTTTTCGATTGTGATAAGTGTTTTTGTTACGTTGGAGCCAAATTCCCCAGAGGAAGAAAGGGTAAACATCTTTCTGGGTGTAGGGGCCTGTGGGGGGCGTTATGTTAAGATTTTTTGGATGAGGTTTAGCCAGTTATTATAGTGATCCCTAGTAATTTGGTGTATATTTTTGTTGTTGTGTAGTGATTCCCATAGCTTTCTTACGTTAGTGCGTTTTAGGAATATGTGTTAAGTTGTCTCATCTTCCTGGCAGAATTGACACAAGCCATCTGTGGTTAGGCCTATCTTATGTAGATATTTGTGTGTTGGTAGTCGTCCATGTTGGCATAGTCATAGAAAGTATTTTATTTTGTTGGGGCAATTGAGCCTCCATATCCATTTGTAGTTTGTCAGGGAGGGGACATTCCCTGATTTTTTCTGCATTTTGTACACAGAAGATGTGGTGAGATGTCCGAATGTGTTGTATACCCAACTTACAGAGTAACCTTTTTTAGGTGACATGTATAGGTTCATTATTAGATTTTTAGTGTTCTGGAGGAGTTCAAAGGAGATGCGTTGGGGGTTAATTTCATTTTTCTTTACCACTTCTCCTATTTTCGTGTGGATGTCTCCTAGACTAAGAGGACCGTATATCAGCTCTCTCAGGCTATTTCTGTTGTCTAACCATCTATCATACCAGAATGAGGCCGTCATTCCATCTCATATAGTCCATTTGATGCCTTTTTTGCATATGTTCCATCCTAGAATTAGGTCCTTCCACTGTTTACTGTGGTGACTAGAGGCCCTCGTATTAGTATTTAATATTCTATTTGTGGTGTATTTGTGGAGAAGGAGGGCGGCCCAGGGGGCTTTAGGGTTTTTTAGGGCTCTCCAAGCTAGTTTTGCTAGGAGTGCGGAGTTCCTTATGTTCGACCTTTGTAGTCCTAGACCTCCACTATCCTTATTTTGAGTTAGCGTTTCCCATTTTACTAGGTGTAATTTCTTTTTTTCCTTTGTTGATCCCCAAACAAAGTTGTGTTGTATTTGGTCTAGTTTTTTTGTGACAGTCATCGGGAGTTTGGTGGTCTGCATTATGTGGGTTGGTATGTTGTTTAGGCATGCTTTGACCAGGGTGGTTCTACCCGCCATGTTGAGGGATTTTGTTTTCCAGCCTGACAGTTTCTTTCTCAATGTTATCCAGGAGGAATTAGTAGGTGTTAGTTTGGGTCTGTTCGTTTGAAATAGGGAATCCTAGGTAGTTTCCCATATAACTTCCATGCTTTATATTGAATTCTTCGGCTAACCTTTCCTTTAGGGTTATTGGGCAATTTTTGGAGAAGATTAGCTTGGATTTGTTAGTGTTTATTGTTTGCCCTGATTTGTTACAGAAATTGTTTAGTATCTTTTTAATACATTTACAACTTTGGGTTGTGGCTTGGCTTATGAGGATGAGGTCATCTGTGAAAAATAGGTATGAGAATTTTGGACCCTTTTTGGCTATTTTGATTGGTTTCCAGATTTTTGTGGAAACTTTTTGCTCAATTTTTCTAGAGAGCAATTCCATACACATTATAAATATATAAGGTGACAGTGGGTCCCCTTGCCTGATTCCCCTTGATGGCTCGAAGAACCGTGTTCTTGTTCCATTTATTAGGATAGCAATCTTACTGGTGGTGATGCATGACATTATTAGCTTGATGATGTTTAGGGGAAGGTTAAAGAATAGTAGAGCCTCATATATGAAGGACCACTCAATCTTGTCGAAAGCCTTTTCAAGATCTAGTTTGATTAGCATGTTTGCTCGTGCGCCTTTCATTTTCCTAAAGTGTGTTATTATTTCTTGGGCAATGATGACATTGTCTGAGGCTTGCCTATTTTTCAAGAAACTGCTTTGGTAAGGGCCAATTATTTTTTCCATGTGTGGTCAGAGTCTTTGAGTGATGATCTTGGTGATGGATTTGTAGGTGGTGTTGCATAGACTAATAGATCGGAAGTCTTTAATGTTGTTCGCATTCATTTTTTTTGGAACCAGGCATAAGTAGGTTTTTTTGATTTCGGGTGGGATTTGTCCTTTGAGGAAGGCGTCTTGGCAGAGCTTGGTGACTGAGTGTCCTACTATATTCCAATAGGTTTGGTAGAAGAAGGGGTGCAGCCCGTCCGACCCCGGTGCTTTTAGGGGCTGGAACGAACAGATGGTGTCTAGTATTTCTTTGTCCGTAGGGGTTCCTTCGACATTCTGAAGGTTCTTCTGATTTGTGCTTTCTATTACTCTGGGTTTGGGGTATGTCAAGTATTTGTGCTTTGTTGAAAAAAGTTCTATGAAGTGAGCCAAAGTGATATTGTGGATTTCTAATTGGTTGAAGGTCCAGTTTCCTTCGCTCGTTTCTAGGGCTATTATTCTATTATGTCTTCTCCTGTTTAGGGTAGTGGTGTAGAAAAATCTAGTGTTAGCGTCTTCGTTGCTAAGCCAGGTAACCCTAGATTTAAGCTTCCAAAAATTTGTTTCAATTTGAAGATCTTATTAGATTCTCCTCAAGGTCAGTTAAGAAGCGACTGTGGGTATAGTGGAGAGATTTTTGAATGCCTTCTAGCCTGCGGAGTATTTTTCTTTGTTTATGAAATATGTTTCCAAAAGACACTCGGTTCTATTTTGACACTGTTTCCTGGAAGGTCGGTATAGCTTCTAGGATATTGTTGGTGTTTTCCCAAGATTTTGTTATGATGCCTACTAGGTCATGGTTTCAAATCTGAAAGGTTTGTCTAGAGTACGATGTAGGTGTGGAAAAAAAGTGAGGAGGAGGGGCAGTGGTCAGAGAGTGTACGAGGTAGGTGGTGGACTACAACATTGGGGAATTTATGGATCCATTCATCATTGGCTAGGAATCTATCCAATCTCTCAAAGACGAGTTGGGCTCGATGTTTAAAGCGTTTATTTAGCCATGTATAACGACTTCCCTTGAAACCTAGATCTATAAGTTCGCAAAAGTTTATTGTTTCCCAGAATATTTTTCTACGGTTGTTATTTATGGGTTGACCTCCCTTTTTTTCTGTGGTTCTGAGCAACTCGTTAAAATCTCCTCCCAAGAGCCAGTTGTCGTTAAAATTCTTTTTTATAGTTTTTAAGTTTTGCCATAGGATATTATGGGAATCACTATAGTTGCTAGCATAAGTAAGGCTAAAGAGCCAAGATGTATTAGTATTACGTACCTTGACCATTGCATTGATTTCTTGGCCTTGTGTGGATATATCATCCAACTCCAGGATTTCGTCATCCCAGAGTACCACCAGTCCTCCAGATCGCCCTATCGCTGGAACTTGGATCATGTTGTTGAAAGGATAACTTTCTAGTAGTGGTTGATGGTCATTCATTTTTGTCTCTACTGAGGCTACTAGAGGTGGCCTATGACAATCAATCAGTGCCCTAAAGTTTCTCCTGAAGTCGTCACTATTACAGCCTCTACAATTCCAGATGATGAGATTCATGGATCTATTCAAGGGTTGGGTGCTCGTCTTGAACCTGCTCGATCCTGGGTTCTCTTTCCGCAATGAGGGATTCATTACTGTTATGAAGTTCCCCACTGTGTGGTTGCTTGGAACCCGTATGTCCAATGAGTTTTTTAATGGATTTGGGGGACAGATGAGTATGATTTTTTTTAATCTCTCTTTGAATATTACTATTTTTATATCCTTTAGTACTGTTATTTCTGTTCTGGTTTCCCTCAGCTGCTCTAGCGTGTTTTCTAACTCTTGTGTTCTTGTTTCTTCTCTTACTGTAGTCGCTAGGTCGTGGGGGGGAGGGGGAAAGGGTGGTGAGGGGGGTTACCTAATTATTACTGGTGGGCGAGTTGATGTTGGGGGCTATCTGCGGAGGGCTCTCCATCACTTCGGAGTTCCCCATTGTTTGGTAGAAAAGTGGGGTCCCAATGTTGTTCCAAGGGTTCATTGCTTCCTCTGGCATCTGGTGTGGGTAGAAGAATATGGAAGGGGAGGATAGTGGGTCTGAGGTGGTGATGAAGCTGAGTGGGTTGAACAACGGTCTCTCCCATGTTGGATGGTGGTAAAACGGAAGTTGTGGGAAAACTAGACTCAGGGGGTTGGAGGACTGTCGATAGCCATAAGTGGTTGTTGTAGGTCTGGACAGCTAGCCTCATCCCTTCCGAGACTACTTGTGCCAGAAAAGTAGGGTTTTGTACTAGTGTAACTACATTCCTGCCCTCTACTACTGCACTGAAGGAAAGGGCCTGTCCCTGAAGACTCATTTCCAGCCAGGAGTGTGGCGTTTGATTCGGTTCTGGGGCTAGTGTCACATAGAAAGTACGCCCCATCGTCACTGGGTTTGTTTGGAAGGGAGTTTCTGGGAGGAGTGGCTTTATAGTGAAAAGAGCTGGGGGAGGAGAGTTCCTTACGTTGAAAGGCCTTGGAGATCTCCTGTGGTGGGTTCTTCTCCTCTGTGATGATAGGGGTGTTCTTGGCATTGCGGGATGGTTTGGAGTTTTTATTTGGATTCTGGAGGCCAGTCTCGTTAGTAGTACTAGGTATATTGTTTGAGTTATTTATGGAAAGGTTTATATTATCAGTATTGAGAAGTACATTTTTTATATTTCTATTTTTGGTATTGGTCGGTTGGGAACTAGTAGTGTTGCTGGCTTTATGACAATCATTAATCTCCCAACTTTTTGGATTAAGGGGGTTAGGATGTGCCAGCGAGGCTGTAATGGAGTTTAGGGGATTATTAATTTGATTTTGTATGGGGTTAGGGGGATTGTGTGGTGTTACCTGATGGTGGGACTTTGTGCTTGTAGGGGGTATTGTAGGGGTTATTATAGAGGGGTTTTGAGTGGCCCTACTAGTTGAGGTGACCTGTTGGCCAGTAGGTTCTCTCATTTTGTCTGGTAAAGGGAGTGGTAATAATTTATTGACCTCTGACGACTGTGTGAAGCCATAGGTGACGTCGACTGATGTGACGTCACAAGTCATTTCGTCTTGTGCAGGTTGTTTGGCCATGACTGGATAGTTTGTTGGCCCATCCTGGTTGTTGTCGAAGTTTGTGATTGCCGGCGTTCCCATTTTTGGGATTTCTTTGTATTGATATACCTTGTATTCGAGATACTTACTTGTGTCTGCATGGAATAGGTTAACGTGAATACCTTTCGCCTTTTCCTTGTCCGTCTGATTGGTTGTCGAGGTGGTTCATTTCCTTGTTATTTGTTGTCTTTGTCTTTCTACGAAGGAAACTATCTGCCAGTTGTTCTCATATGTTGTCTTGTTGGTATGTTGTGTTGCATCCTGTTCATTGGATTTTGCATCTACTATTTCTCGATTGGGCTCCATAGTTGACTTAGTTGTACAATACGTGAGTGTACGTCCCAAGACTCCACATTTAGGACATAGTATATCTTGTCCTTCGTACGCTAGGGATTGTCTATGGTTGCCTATGAGGATGAATTTTTTGACTGGGATTCCAATCTCCATCTCCACACATATCCGCGCATAGCACCCCCTTAGTGTTTCCGTCGTGCATACATCTATTTTAACTAGTCGTCCAAGTTTTCTCCCGATGCGTGCGAGTATCTAGTGGTCGTAGAACTCTGTGGGGAGTTCGGGCAGTTGCACCCATATTGCCGATTTAGTTTCTCTTGCTTCAGAGGCTACAAAATTTGGGTGCCATTTTTTAACTGATAAAAAGAAGCCATTGACGAACCACGGTCCTTGCTGGAGGGTTTTTTGGAGGTTCTCTTCTTTGTAGAATTTTACTATGTAATAATCGTAGCCCAGGTCAATGAGGACTATTTCTTCCAAGACTTTCCACATCGTAGATAGTTTTTTTCCAGATATAAGTGGCTTAACTTTTTGCCCAGGACTTTGATTATTATGGAACATGCCCAAGGTTTATAGATTCTTTGCTTTTCATCCTCTGTCAGTTAGATCGTGTCGTTGTTTTCCTCTTCGTTCTCTGTTTCTGGGGCGTTTTCGTCAATTGACATGGCCTCATCATAGCTTTGTTTGAGTGTGTCTTGTGAACTTCTTTTACTTGAGTAGGGGGTTGTGAGGATGTCCTTGAAGGATGGTGGTTGGTTGATCCTTTTTTTTCCAATGTTAGTGTTCGTCTTTTCGAGTGCTCCTTCTGTCTCTTCATTCTCTTCATCTGGTGGTGTTGGGGGGTTGAGGGGCTCTACATATGTTTCTTGATCCATTTAGTAAGCTATTGCTCAAGTTATACTTGCTCCAACTCTACTCTTGTTTTTTGTGAACCACAAATGCAATGAAATAATTATTATTCCATTTCAATTGTTTTAATTGAATTTGTGAGTTGTGATATTCACATTCAATTTTTATTTTTCAAAATATAAATTAGTTATCGAGTTTTTTTAATTTTTAATAATTTAAAATAACTATTTTTAAAAAATTTTAAAAAAATGTTTTAGGTGATTTTAGTATTAATCTTTTAATGTTTAAATTATATATTTATTCAAAAAAAAGATTATTTTATTATTTTTTAATTATCTTGATTTAACTATAAATTATTTTAGAGGTAATTAGTTGATAATTAAGTTAATTATTTCACCTTGTTAATATTAAAAAAGTTCTTTAATTGATTGGTATTAAGTTCGTCTTATAGCCGAAAATTAATTAACTAATTCAATTCGGCTATTTTTAAATTTTAATTGGTCATGATTGTGATTTCAAATAGCTAAATCCCTGATCAATTTCCCTCGTCCCTTTAACCCACTTTTATTTGGAATAATTACATGAGTTAACGGTCCATAACTTTTCTTTATATTTTTTTAGCCCAAGTTTAATTAATTACTTAAAATAGCTCTCTTGGTCATTTCTTTTGTTATTTTCTTTTTCTCCAAGTCTTCTCTCTCTCTCTTTATTCCTTTTTTCCTTTTAAAATGGTCATTGACCTTTTTAATTTTTTCTTTATTTTTTCACCAGTTTATCTCCTCCCCCCG